>JAABUG020120409.1:0-26377 GCA_011319215.2 Scortechinia acanthostroma
CTATAATATTTGCAAAATGCAAAAATTCCATGACAAAGGAAAATGCTATGTCTACATTATAGACCCTGATATACTTCAAGCGCTGGGCGTTACTTGCCGCTCCACTCCAGTTCTTGTCGACAAACTGGGAATCAAGAAATATTCCCTCAGCAACCAAGATGGTGCACAATTTGTCACGGCCAGCCACCACATTTGCCATGCATTTATTCCTGCTGAGGCCATAATAATGAAAATAAGGTTGGATGCCTATTACTTGTTTCTTGAAAAGACAGGAATCGCGAAAGGTATGTCTTCGGAGCATGTACTGTGCGGCGATAGTTATGCTCACATTTTTAAAAGCTGAAACTCTGCTGGATACCTCGTACAGCAAGGAGCCTACAGTCCAAGATTACTTTGAATTTGCTAGATCTCACAATACGACATATCCTGCAAATTCTCAGGTGGAACTGGGGCCCGCAGCAAGCGGTTTCCTTTTCTCTCAGGAGCACGTTGCCGGAATTGGGGTCGAATCTCTAGTGACGGAGATGTCAGCCCTTCAACTGCCGGCCTAGCATACGGCAGACCTTTGGAACAACCTGACGCGAATACAGAGATCTTTCCGAAGTTCATCAAACGACTCTTGGTATCAAATTGCATCGCTGGTTCAACAACCGCACAAATCCGTCGACTTGTTGAGCAAGGGGCAGCCAAACTGAAAGGAACCGAGACAAGGGCCTATGACTTTAAATTTGACGCATTAGTGTTTCCATTTACTTAATTTCATCAAATACGCATTTACCTAGTTGTTATCAAGTCATTCCAGAGTCCGTGGGTGCGCAAGACTTTAAAAATAGCACTCTAACGCGAAAAAATAAGGTCTCGCTATACTGTATTTCTTTTATCGTTGAAAAGCATTGAAGAGCTAATCTGGAAGCCAACCTGAAGTGAGTCGCTGCAAGTAGTGCAGCGAGTGAGTACGAGAAAGGTGACACTGTGGGTCTCTAGTTCGCCATAATTTCGAGGGAAACGCTCCTAATCACCAACATCCTTCCGTGAAATGTGCAGTGCAGTATTATGCCCCGTCAGCCTTCCGTCCGCTCATACAATCTTGTTTGCAGAAATTATCTGACCGTAACCAACAAACCCTTTTAGGTCTCGAAGTTCATCAACTGCAACCAGCCATCACGTAATTGTTGATCACTAAGAGTGGGCCCGCGGGGGTCGGCAGACTACTGCTTGCTTGACGATATGATCCACTTAGTATAGTGCAACCTTGTAGTTGACAAGCAGGTTGGCCGATGAAGGTGGCAGCCGAGTCCAATATACTCAGCTATGCTCAGAAACAGTATGGCTGAAGGCCTTTCTCCAGAAGATAGATACAACAGGGGATAAATAACTTAGTGTATCCCCCGGTGGGTGTAGCCAAACATGCCATTATCTATTATCCCTTGTGCTCTACAAAATCGTCGAGAGCAACTAAGGCCGTCTTCTGCCTTTTTACTCTTATGTATAAGATATGGATAAAGAATTTGATATTAAGGTGGAAAGTGACGACTCTCAAAGTGCCCACGGGTGCCTACGTGGTCGGCTAGAGGATCGTGATTGTCCTAGCGATAAAAAAGGCGAGGATGATTCGAGCCCGGGGGAACAGTCACGGATTTTCCTCAACGTCTCACCAAGTTATGTCGGAGACTGGGATGCAACAACAGCCTTCAGAGAGCTATATCAGAATTGGTCAGTCAAGTGTTCTGTCTTTGTATAGACTACTGACCGCAGCATAGGAAGGACGCGATCATCCAGTCATTCAACCTGAATCTCAGAGATTTTAGGCCGTCGTACCAGGAAAACGGGGACTTCATATCAATCACTGTGCCGGAAATGGGCTCCAATACAAATGCATTGGGATTCATACGGTACGAGAAGAAATCTGGGCGCGTCATCCTCGTGAATGCCTGCGCTCAGCTTCGGACCGAATCGCTACAGCTAGGGCACACGTCAAAAAAGGGCGAACTCCAGTTTGCAGGGTGCCACGGAGAGGGACTCAAACTTGCCGCCATGGTGATGTGCCGAGAAGGCTATAGCGTCAGCATCGAAACTGACAATTCTCATTGGAGCTTTGCTTACGGAGGGCCTTCAAAATCTCGGTTTTGTTGCGATATAGGTCCGCTTAGTGTGGCTACACCAGACGGTAAACTCAATCCCGCTCAGGACATGGCTTGCTTTACGTACCGTACTTGGAGAGATGTGTGCGTGGAAGTCGGACCGGACAGTGAAGGGACGGGAGGGGGTGTATCCCTCGAGAAATTCAAGCAATGGCTGACAGTATCACTCGATATCCATGGCTACTCGTACCCTGAATCTATCATTGAAACTGACCAAGGTGACCTGATTATTGACCCGAGGTTTCGCGGTAAAACCTTTCTGAAAGGTCTTCTACTTCCAGCTTCTGTTTTAGAGGCACGGCCATTCGAGCTTAGTTACAACTTCGTCCAGGGCGGAGTCAACCGTGACAGGCAGCGATTAGTTAGTCGGTACGAACAAGCAGATCTGGTGCGACGAATCTGGGAATCTGCTATCCGCGAAAACGAGGCCTTGATACTCCCGATTTATGTTAATCTACTGCGGAACTTCCCCCGCGCGCCAGACGTTGAGCTCGCTGATCAGCTTCTGGATCATCCCACGCGATTTCGTATCTGGAAATATCTCTTGAAGGAGGCAGGCGACCAAAAATTCTACTTCTGTCAAAAGACCGGCAGTCAGGTAAGTGATGCTGGGGTAATACTCTCTTAGTTCGAAAGGCGCTGATCGCATCTAGAGTGTTGGGTCCATAACCAAGAGCCTGAGGAAAGAGCCGGTGGCATTACCGGACACTCTGTGGAATCTACTAAGAGGCGTTACGCCAATCAGAACCGCTTACGAAGAGCAGATCGATATGTTCCAGAATGCCAACGTTTGCGAATGCCACAGAACGCTGTTCGCCGTAACGATTAAAAGGGCTTTATGGGCATCAATGGCTCTCTGCGGCTACCCTACAAACATTCAATTTGTTCACAGTGACAACAGCCAGATTGACATGATCTTCGGCATGGGCTGTCGGACTTTGAAAATTCACGATCGATGGCTGGACCCTGGTGCAGTGCATTATCAATCGCCTTGCCGACCTGGCATGGAATACGCGCTGACAGCAAGTGGGTCATTCTTCTGCGACCATGTCATCGAGGAGCTATTCGCAATGGTGCAGGGCGAAATGTCCCGAGTTTCACCGTCCGTCATGAATCATAGTCGTCGCCACAGAGAAATTCGACTTGTAAGAAGCAAGCTTCGCATGATGCCACGTGATGTGTTTGTTCGAGCAGGCTCAATGCCAGGTACTTTGCGAGTATCGTGGCAAGACGGGGAAACGGAATCTTTTCTGGAATCACATGGCACACATTCAGCGTATCGTGTCATTCTTCACGAGGAAAAATGCGCTGGCGTGATGGCTCATCATCTTCACGGTGATAAAGGTAGGTCTGTCTGACATATCTTATGAGATTGATGCGCTGAGCATTGCTATTCAGTCGATATTCGAATCACGCAAGCCCCCTGTGGCTGTATGCAAAAGTTTACGCCACAAAATCAGAAATGTGTGGAATTCGACCGGCTTGACTTTCGTAAGAAGTATTTCCCCATGATAGCCGCCAACGAGCGAGCAGCTTTCTTCGGCCAGCCTACGTCACCTATTCATCCAGCCGGCCTGCCACAGCCGCCGCTTTACAGGGGTTGGGATGGTACAACGCGCAACGGCTCAATTCGGCAGGTGCAAAATACGATGAACCCGAATTTCGGAGGGATAGTCGCTACATCGCCCGGTCAAGCTATTTATTATGACGGGAGATTGCCAAAGAGGGCCCTGCCACCTTTGTATCCCAACGACCGTCGGATAGCATAGAATTTAAATTACGACACTGGAACTGTCTAAGTGGATTTTCCTTGCAGCAAGTACACTGGCTAAAAGCTGACGGTTTGGCGAAGTCAGAGCATATATGGTGTATAAGATCCAAACCCACTTCGACGGGCTGGTAGGGGAGCATGTGGAATCGTTTGGAGGGACTGATCATAATCTGCTATGAAAGATATAGGGTGGATGGGTACATCTAAACTAAGTAGCTGCCATACATGACTACACAATGAACACAATTTCAATGTCCAGCTGGTACAGGTCTTGTGAAATGGTATGTGTTTGGATTATCCGAAAAAAAATGCAGGAAGCTAACCTTAAGACATATCTCATTGCACAAGCACAACACGACGGGAATATACCTTGCATAATGGGCTGTTCTTAAAGATGATGGTGCGACGGCGCACATGGTCCCACGAGATACCTGCTGTCAAGTTATTCTGTTGATTTCTGCGTTGGTGTAACTCACAGTTTTGCCTCCTTTCCTATTCATTTCTCGCCTATGGAAGCCTCAGTATATCTTTTGCGGGAAAATGCATGCAGCCACCATGTGGCTATTGATCTTTGGCCACAACAACTCTCCATCATATAGGTTCACCTTTCCTAGCTGTGCCACGGATCGTTATAGGTCACATTGCTTCCGAACCTTGCGATCCACGAGCTTTTACCAGAAGTCGAAACTCACTTCACTCTGGGTTTCCGAGGCAATATTTTGTGCGATAAAGAGAGAAAGTACTCGGTGCCAGACTCACAGAGTCTTGCGACTACAAAACTTTAACCTTGTTTCAAAGGCAAGCTGGGGAACTACAGGAATCTTCCACAAGAAGTGGATCTTACTGGAGCATGAGATCTTTTTAGCGGACCCTCTTGAATATTCCGCTTCCTGTTCGATAATTCTTGTTCCATTACTTACCTATCACTACAAAGGCACGTTGCGCTACGTACCAGGGCTATATCGTGGAAGAGGTCAAAGAGGTCGGTCTGTGTACTTATCGTCTGGATTAAGCACTGCTTTCTAACAAGCATCCTGACAACAGCTTTTCGTAAAAGCTCGGAACGAATTCGGGGAACTAATGAATGAATTCGAGGAACAAATCGACGGACTACTCTCCTCTGGTGATCATCTGCGAATTATCGGCGACATCTCAACTAGAGCAAAGGGTCCATGTAGCCACAGCTTCATGGAGAAGCGTTGTCCGCTCCACCAAGCCTTTTTGAGGAATGTGGGAGTCGGAGAGGAACTACGCGCAATTCACTCTGTCCTGACACCCCATGTTCGGAGTCTCCTATTTACGCGGAGAAGCAATCCCTTGACCACGCTTCGGGACTGATCCTCGATGACATTGGGGGAGATAAAAATCGGGATCCCAGAGAAGGATTCTGCCCGCTTCGGAATCTTTCGTCCGGCGGGCACCTTCACCTGGTGCGTCTTCCAGCGCGACTGTGAAACCACTGACGACGCTGAGGAAGCGAACGACCTTACAGAAGAACTACATAGTTCTAATGTGACTCCTCCACGCTCAATCTAAACGACGCTGCCACAAAGTGAGCAGTTATCGGCGGGAATGATGGGCCATCTGCAGTAGCCTTCTGTGAAATTCGTAACTACTTTTGCTAAGTCATTCCCTGACCTGTTATAGGCGGGAAACGCGGCGTACAGCTGCTGCTACCAATAAAAGTAGGGCCTTTAGCCTGTAAGCATAGCGGTTTCAAGTGCCTATTCAGAATGTGCGCATCTTTTTCAAGAAATTCAACCCACATCATACTGTACCGTGGGCAGCAATTAATGTCATTAATGATTCAGTATCTGACATTGACTTTTCAGGTAGACCGGCGTTACCAGAGTCTCAGCTTCATACATAAATACAATAGCTAGTCCGTACCGTCGGCCTGGACATGTTTAAAGAGATCCTATGGCATACTATGTTGGCTACGGCCGCCTATGCGCACGTCTCGCAGGACAAAGTCTGGATGCTACCTGTTCTACCACAGGATCTAACCAGGAGAAGGATTTCCTGTGGGCGGAGCTGTTCTGCTAGGCAGCCTTTGAAAATAGCCATCTTAATCTTACGTGAAGGGCGGCCGCTTGCTTATCGATTACGTTAGTTACATACAGCCGCCATACAGCACTTTCCTGTGTGGAGCATACTACATGTTTCACTGCCTTTCCCAAACGTCACTAAGACAGTAGACACCCAACATATGCTATGACGAATTGATACTAGAAAGTGCCCTGAGTCCTCTCTTAAGAAAAGCTGTGTAATCAAAGTAACGGCAATTTATCTCCGGACAACCTGATACTCTTCCTTTCCGACCGCCTCGTGAAAAGGTACAAGAGGGCAATCCGGCACAGAGTTCTGAACTTGCACAATTCCTATCCTATCCACTTTGCGCACTCATAAGTGGTACGCCACACTGAGCAGACCCAGTGTTTGAATCCATCTATATAGGTGGGCCTATTATCCATGGGCTGCTAACAGCTTCCCAGAGAAGATTATCGCCGCCATGACGACGCAGACATTCATGCTAAGGGCCGAGCTCGATTTAAGGCCAGAGATCCCTTCGGGAATCTGAAGGCAATAGGTCAGGCCTCCTATAGCATTCAGTGCCGAGTATTTGACAAAATCATGTGCGATCCGCGGTTGATTCGGGCGTGGACTCATGATTACATGTATAGCCGGGATTAAACATAGCAATCCATAAGACAGACATATTGCGAGGAAGCTTGTTTTCTTTTGCCCAAGGCACAGAAGAGACCAAGCACCCAAAACAAATATGGCGACCATGTAAAGTCCCCGGGCCCATCGGTCGGTATACTCGAAGTAGACGAAGGAGGCCGTTGAGGTAGCTATCAGGAGTATAGTCGTTGTTTGCTCTAGGCTTGAAGACTGCTGCACTAACTGGTTGAACAAACTCAAGCCACAGAATGCCGCTGCCGTCATAAAGAATAGTACAAGGGCAAAGGCACTCGGTATCTCGCTCTGCGCTTGAAGGACCGGGAGACGGAGATAGTTGCAAAGAACGCTTGTCGTCAACGAAGTGAAATAGACACCGCCGAATCCGCGGACGAGAATGAGAAGCTGATCGCATAGCGCAGCTGAGGAAAGGCCCGCCATCGTCAAGTGGTAAGAGGTTTGGCTATGGCGATAGGTACAGAATTCGGAAAAGCGGAGAATGGAAGGAGCGCGGTAAAAGCACAATATCCTGTGAGATATATTGGAACGATGGGTTTCGGGCTTAAATAACTACGAACGGTGCAGAGTGCGTGCGAGCAGAAGCGACACAGAATTGTTGCTCTACAGGTTCTGGGCGGGTCACAAAGCTCGGGGGACTAATTCAGTCAGCGTAGCGATGGAGGTTCCTGTGCGCTGCTTGCTCCTGTGTTGCTCTGTACTAGCGCATCAGGCTAAACAATCAGCCACCAACTAGCGCACTCCACTGAGGGACTGACACAAATTGTCCAGCCCACAATGGTTGAACGGAAAGAAGATAGCAGTCCATCCAGTGGCGAAGTAGGTAGTTTCTGTTGATCACTAGCGAGCTATGTCTTTGGAAACACAGGCGCAAAGTACAGACATAACATGGACAACCAATGACGAAATCAATTGTGTTTCACCCAGAGCTTGCACTGGGCTGAAACAGTCGGCATTTTCAGTGTGTACAGGACTATGAACTAACTCTGCGCCGTAACTTACTTAGAAATGTTTTCAGTTTCAACGCACAAAATCGAGCTAGAACTAGGAATAGACACTCAAAGCATGCTGTAGAGACGCCCGGGTTTTCCTAGTCCCTATGCTCCATCGCAGATGTTTCCTTTAAATTTTTGCGCATCAGAAAAGGGGGGAGTGGCACTACAGCTAATAAGAGCGCAAGTAGCTTAGCCTTGATGCCTAATTCACCGACATTCTAATGACCTACTCGTACGATAACGCCAGAGCTGGTATGATGTAACGTATCAAGTAGACACTAAAGCCACGAAATCAGCATCGTCGCACCAAAAGCTCCGATTCACCGTGACTGAGCAGATTCCACCAGGATCCTACTCGGTTCGCTTCCTTCAGCTTCTCGCGTCCTCGAACAGAGGATGTCCAGACCGTCATTGCTCTCGCAGTAAACCCATTAAAGCCACTGGCAGTGACATGGGTGTACGCTGGTACTGTCAGCAGTCAATCATATGCATGCGAACCACGGAAATCCTACCTCCCATCGATGGAAAGCAAAGCAAATCTCCTGCCTGCATTTCACAACGTAGACGACAGTTGGACTTGATTTTGTCTGCGCCGCAACAGGTCTGTCCCCAGATGGTGTATGAGTATGATTCATCCTCCCTCTCCGACAACCCATATGGGCGCCCGTTGGGGTCAAGAGGGACTGGCATTGGAATGTATCCTTCGACAAGCGCATTCAGAAAGTTTTGGTAAATCCCATCATTCACAAATAACTCCGCATGGAAATAATGGTTTTGGTTGGGTCCGTCGACATATTCCACCAGACGTTTCCGAGTTCCAAGCACGCGACACACCAGATAGAAAGCTTCGCTGACGATAAACCGCCCTGGTTCCGCAACCCACTGAATGCCCGTTTCTCCGCCAAAATACATATCAGCGGCAGATCGGACGGCGCGCGCAACGACTCGAAAATTGGATTCGGTGAATCCGCCTCCTATGTCAATTATTGAAATTGGGTGCTTGCTGGACAGAGTCTCATTATAGTCGTAGACTTCTCGGGCCATTGCGATAGCTCTTACGTAGGCTCCTGGCTCCGAAGCAGCCGATCCCACATGAAAGCAGATACCAGTAACTTTGACTGACAAGTCGACGGCCACTTGCAATATACCCCTAGCCTCGGCGAGATCCAACCCAAACTTCTCCGAAAGACGTACTCGGGAGGTTGGGTCGTCTGCCCGTAACCGCAAGAAAACCGTTGCTGAAGGAACAATCTTCGCCACTTTTCGCAATTCATCCTCACTATCGACCACTATTTTGCCAATGCCATGCTCGTGGGCGTAATTAATGTGGTCTTCTGTCTTCCGAGGGGAAGCAAAGATGATTCTCTGGGGGTTGACGCCAAGTTGGAGGATCTGCTGCATCTCTTTCTTCGAGGCACAATCGAATCCGGTCCCGGCTCCCGACAACAGAGTCAACAATGTTTTGTTGTCATTGCACTTGACCGCTGAGATATAATGTACCCAGTCAGCTTTCATAAATTATTGACTAGGAGCTGTGTAAGACGGAAATACCATAAAAGGGCTGGACAAACGGCAGCTGTCTCCTCCACTCCTCCAACCTATCAAGAACGAAATCAAGGTTTCCAACAAAAAAGGATTGTCGATCTTTGCCATGGTCTTTCAAGTGATTTTGTACCGCTACGGCCACGGAATCAGGAAATGCTATAGCTGAGAATAAATCCAAATCTGATGGAGTAGACATTGTGCGAAAGTTAGGAACGCTGTTCGAAGGCTGCCACTATATTGACCGCACCGCATAAGGCTGGAAATGTCCGAGGTCCAGTTCTTATTTATCCAAGGTCTCTTCTGTAGCCGAGCATAGCTTGGGCGCTTGTCCATGGTAAACGGGCACTAAGCATGGGCTAGCCATGGTGCGCCTGCGGGAAACAGCGCGGAGCAATGCATGTTGTTGAACTGATTGATCGGAGATTCGACTCGCCCTTGGCGTTAGGAAAGCGGCTGGATGTGAGACACAACAGACCGGTAAAGGCGCCACACACCGCGTCAGTCTCTTGGCGCAGAGCATGGATATTTACCAGAGAGAAACCACTGCCATATAAAGGAAACGGGGAGGCTACTATCGGCTACGTAGTTGGCCAGTGTGGTGAGTCTCATAAAAATGATAGGCAATCTTTCGCTCTCGTTATCCTCCGTCGCTTTCAAAGAAAGTCCGATATGGGCAGAGCAACGCTCGTCCACTTGGTTCACAGTATTGACATGTGGATTCACTCTCTTCACAGTCCGTGACTTGTTCTATGAGTATTTCCTGGAATTATTCTAACCGGTGCTTAGGATACATACCTTTATTCTCTGGTAAGCAGCATAGCGTCCGCTCAAGATTAGAGGACTAATACCCATCAGGCTGTGCCTGTCCTGCCATTTGCATTGGTGGAGAAGGCTCACATCCATGAACGGGACGGTGGGCATCCAGTGTGCTTCTTGCTTTTATCTGTCCTATACTAACACGATCCTAGTGCAGACGTGGGTTTCTATCCTCTTGGCCGTCCATGGAGCGGGCATTGCTGTCGGTTCACGTGAGTCTCTTTGGAACTATCTTTGCTCAAGCTGATATGCGATCCGATAGCAATATGCGCATGTTGGGCGGATAGGAGCGCCACTCGGCGGTGGCCATATCTAGCTGGTCTCTTGGGACTGGTGGGCGCTACGTTGATTCTTTCCTTCTCGGAATCGGTCTCGCTATTTGTCTTCGGCCGCTTATTGCAAGGGCTGTCTGGGGCAGTGGCATGGACAGTTCCCCTGGCCATTATCACTGACCGTGTTGGAGTCACTCAAGTGGGGCCCTACTTGGGATATATGACTCTGGGACGAAGTGCTGGAATGTCCGCTGGGCCTATCTTCGGTGGCTTGGTTTTCCTCTACTGGGGATACTTTAGGACCTACGTGACAGCATTCATTATTCTCGGCATCGACATTGCTCTTCGTCTACTTCTGGTCCCGAAAGGTCCGCAATTGACGCCATCTGAGAAGGTGAGGGTGAAAAAGCTCTCGGAGACGCTGTATTTGCTCACTACATGCCGAATGTGGACGGCAATCTGGGGCTCTTTCCAGTCGGCTTTCATCTGTGGAGCTTTAGACTCTGTACTCCCGCTGTTTGTGTGGCATACGTATGGTTGGAATTCAATGCAGGCAGGTGGTTCTTTCGTGGCTTTGCTAGGTCCGTCTGTATTGTCGCCATTGGTTGGAAAAACAATCCAACAATACGGCGTTAGGAAAAGTGCAGCAGCTGGATATGTGGGAACCGGCGTCGCACTAGGGTGCCTATCGTTTGTTGGTCGCGACGGTGCATTGTACCAAACATTTCTCGTGATCTTGCTCGTGGTAGCAGGCACTTTTAATCTTTTCTCAGAAATATCATCGTGGATTGATGCAGTTGCAATGGCGGAAAGTCAAGCCATAGACTACCCAAACCGCTTCCCAGCAGGTGGGGCTATCGCACAGGTCTACGGGCTGACTAACGTCATGTTCGCACTTGGTTTCGTGGCCGGGCCACTTGGAGCTGGCTTCGTCTACCAAAAGTTTGGCTGGGCGGCGACAGTACTGCTCTTGGCTCTTGTGACTGTTATCAGTTCAGTACCGACAATGCTGTGGCTTGGACGAACGAGGAACAAGGAGGGCACAAATGCTACGGCTCCTGTTGGGGCAGTAGTTGCGGTGAAAGATGAAACTCAGGTTGTATGAAGGCAATCGCATACGGTGAACTGTCTAGCACTTCTATGGTGTCGACATATACTGTATGTGACAATATGCAAGGTTTGTACTTGAATATGGCAGTTGGTTGTTTTGCCGGGGTATGGGAGAGGAAACGTGTGGAACAAAGAGGAGAGATAATCGTGTACTGTAGGATCATTCTCTCTCCGAGAGAAAAACGAGCACAAAAGCTCGCGGCATGTGGCTTCTGGTGCGGCTAATAGAAGCAAAGCACAACAATGTTTGTGCTCAGGCCTAATTCATCGCTGCTCACCTTGCGCTCAGTGAGCACACTGGGCGCTCCCTGGGGGATTTGAACCTTTAACTGAGTAGAACTGAGCTGAGGTGAGCAGTCTAGATGGTGCAACAAAAGGACGTGTCTCTCAGCCTTAGGAGGTATACAATGCTCAAAGGCCCCCGACCAGGTATCTTTCGCTGGGAAGTTAATCAACAGTATTATCCTGCTGGGCAATCCCTACCGGCTAAGAGGAATGAAAGTTGACCGACAGACGAGCAATTGACCGAATCCAGATGCCCGGCTCGTCTACACCTTTTGCCCGGTCCTCCAGACACTTTTCCAGAAATAGTATGAATCTGACGCATAATACTGAGCTGACTGGGAACCTGGGTAAACTCCCCTCGGGCGACGCGAACACGCTTTCATTGGAGTCTATCCGCGCCCGAGTCTTGTACACGGCTTTGCACATGGGAGCCAAGCCTGAACCTATCAGCTATTTGCGCACGGGTGTGTGGGCATGAAGCGTCTCGATCCCGATCTGGGAATTGATCCGGGCTGGATGGGCTCTGACGTCGATGGAATAAAAGAAGATAATGAGTCAATTGTTTAATAATCTGTTCAGGAAAAGGCAGTCTTCGAACTTGACATAATCACTCCACATCGCTAGCGCCCCAGATGCACTTGTTCACAAGCAGCTATCATTGACCTTGTCACAAGGGTAATCGGTCCCAGCTCCGGTCGATTCTCCGCCAACTTTACCGCCATCTCGTTGACCCATCCCACTAAAGCAAGGCCTTCTTCATTATTTTCCGGTTCTTGGCAATCGATTATGTCCAAACATAAAAGGAAGAAAAATATGAATTGGTGGATTAACAGAATACTGCAGGACATAGTTGTAAGCAGACAAACCCAGATATGTTTATATGTTTGTCATAGGTGATGTACCTGATACCCCAGAAAGACCGCATCGTCGAACCCGTAAGAGATTGAAACAATTTCAATGACTTTCTGGCGAGGTTTACCGTGTGCCGTGGCAAGTGATAACTGTCCCGGTTGCATTTCTTGGCCTGGGCGAGGACGATAATGATCTTGTAGCTTGTGAACAGAACGTCTGCAAAGAACCACGTGTCGATGAGAGATTCGGCTGTGCTTATGAGTTCCTCCTGCACTGCATAAGCCGTAATGGACTACATCCACAGTACAGAACAGACATGGTGACTTACAACATTCCAGTCAGACAAGATTGCTTCCACTTCGACGATGAGATCGTCCAACCCACTATCGTATGTAGCTGCATTCTGGCCGGACTCGGCATTCACCCAGTCCAGGTATTTCAAGACAACTAATGTGAGACGCATCAATGCCAGGAAGTGTATCTGGATAAAATGCGTCGATGCATCATCAACGCCAGTGATCGAGGGGTCAGGGAGATTAACCGCCCATGACCCTTCAGGGAGCAGCGCTGGCTTACCAAAAGAGAGACGGAAAAGGCAGTCTGTCCGGAGAAGGTGCCAAAATTCGAATCGCATTCGATTTCGCTTGACCTCATTCCTATGTTCAGAGGATTCCTGAGCTGCACAAATATGACCGTCAGGCCGTTTGGGGTCCCCGTCGATGGATAAATATCCAAGAGCCCTTGCAATGCTGCACGCATGACCAAAGATCTTCCATGAGAGCTCACTATTGCATCCTTCCAGTGTCATCGATATCTGTTAAACCGTCAGTAAGTGAGCTCACAAGAACGTTCGAAGCTCATATTCACCAACAGAAAAGCGGCAAATAGCTCCTCCGGGGTATTCTTGAGTTGGTCTAACCAGCTGTCTACGAGCTCGATGCTTCTGCGGTAAAGCGATTTTACAGTGCCACCCCTTTGCACGGTTTTATCCGGATCCATCAAAACCCCTTGAAGCAGTACACTGTAGTAAATGAGCATTGCCGTAGCATCCAAGTGGACGTGACGTATCGCCAACAGGTCAGGAATCCTCAAGAGAAAGCTTTTTTCCAAAGGAATTCGAAACCCTTCAAACTGATACGAATCATAGTACACTGCAGCATCGATTAGTGAAGAACCACCACTTAGTAGCTGATGGTAACGAACAATTTACCCATTTTTTTGCTTGTTCTTTTGTAATTTGTGGAGGAATCGAGACGTCTCTTCGTTGTTTGTCCTCTAGGAGCGAGATCTCCGACGTTGCAACCTCTATCGCCTTAATGCAAGTCTCGTTTTTATAAACCTGGGATTGAACATGTTGTAGGAGACAGAAAACATTTGATGTAAGCAGTAACTTGTCTTTGTCATCCTTTATAACATTCAACATGCTATGCATCACGTCCTGCGTGTTGGGGACAAGCGATTGGCCTTTGTTTACCAGTTCAGGGCCTGTCGACGACCTTGAATCATACCGGTCGGAGTCGCCCGAGGACACAGACATTGAGCGAGACACATCTCTGGTGTCTGTATCTTGGCAAATTTTGCAATGCTCCTCCAAACGTTCTAGACGCCTAAGTATTTCTCGAAGACTCACTTTGTTATGGAGGCCACTGGTACATTGTGAGCTTTGTGGTGTAAACGATTAGGATGTACGGAGTATAGGACCAACCGTCTATTTTTGGACCGAGCTTTTCGCGGCAAATATATGCATTGCGCACCGAGAGCTTTGCATCTGTCGCATTGAGGCTCTAGTCTATTGCATCCGATCTAACTGCACGTTAATACGAGTTCCGCACGGAAATAATTGAGATCGACAATTCGAGACCTTCCTAGCCCGACAACGAGCACACTAAATCAATCTCTTAGCCTCAATGAACCAAGACGGAATCAAGATAACATACCGACATGCGCTTGGGCGCGTCCTGGGATGTCATTGCTCTGGACAATCAGGATTCAAGAGGTTGAGGGAGGAGGTAAGAAAAACCAGCGGGGAATTCGCGGAGTCCGAGAACCCGGATGCACATGATCTTAGTGCCTCAGGGGGCGTAAATTTCCAGAAATCCCCGAATGTCCGGCCACCTCTAGTTGACCAGTCAAAAACCACTTCCTAAGACCATCCATGTGGGATGGATCATGTCCGAGACGAAGTGGAACAGTGGAGCGTATTGCTGGTTAGATTAACTAACCCTAGGTGCTACTTTAGGGGATTTTAGTCTGTATTGAGTCCTTTGGCCAGTTAATACTATGCTAAATGTGACTAGCGCTGTAGCCTAACAGAGTGATTCTTTCAGACTGCCTCGTAGGGTTTGACGGTAGGGGACTGCGGTCTGTAACTTCTCAACTTCGTGCTAGAAAATCACATCCTGGCTCATGAGTGTATTCGACGGCGGCACCATTGTGCTGTTGTAGTTTGGTTCCATTTTGTGTGCTATCGGCCTTAGCGGACGAGTGGATTAGATTGGCCCCCACAAAAAGGCGTTACAAATGGATAGATCTGGTGAATTCGGGGTTTCCGAGCAACAATAGAATGGACCTTCTTTCTGTTCTGCTTCTGCTACAATTAATACACTGCGGTCGAAGTACTTCCTGACAGCTCTGCTCACCTCAGGCTTGATCATAATATCCTACTTTTTCTTTATTCGTGGCTGAACTTCGGTGCTGGCGTTCAGCGAGCCTTTGTTTTGGGTACATCCTATATGCCATATTGATCGGTAGTTATTCATACTGGAGACAATACTGTCAGAGACGCGAGAATGAGAAGCAGGTTGAGAGTCATACTCTGCGCGACTCTGCTGCTCCTTATCCCACTGTACCTTCTAATAGTGGATCTGGAAGATTTCTACGACCGGTCCCATGCAGGCACATACCTAGTTGACTGGGTTAAGTCTCAATATCTCCCACAGAGTCTACCAGCGCTGCCTCATAGGACAACAAAAGAAACGGTCGTTGTGATGGCTGCACTGGAAGAAGAGCACACGGAGTGGGTTAAGGAAGAATTGCCACAGTATGTTGATCGATTCTGGACTAAATTATTTGCTGACTTACCCCAACAGCTGGCAGCGCGCAATATATATCGTTAACCCCTCCAAAGCAACCAGATCAGACCCTACTAAGCTCATTACCCCCCTGAACAAAGGCCACGAGTCAATGGCCTACCTCACCTATCTAATTGACCACTATGACGCGCTCCCCTCCACCATCGTCTTCCTCCACTCCCACCGTGCTGGTTTCACCATGGCCTGGCATGTTGACGCGCCACTCCATGATAATGTAGCGGCTATGCGCGCCCTCCAGCTTGACTTTGTCCAGCATAATGGGTACGTTAACTTGCGCTGTAACTGGAACCCAGGCTGCAAGGCCAGTCACCGCCTTAATCGCTATGTTACTGAGCAGGTCTGGGCGGAGATCTTTGACGGAACGAGTACCCCACCGCTGAACACGACGGAGTCCCTTGCTACTATAATGGGTATGGATGCAGCGCACCAGCAGAAATACCTGCTGAAACCAAAGGAAGTTGGTGCTGCGTGCTGTGCGCAGTTTGCTGTATCACGGAAGCAGGTCCTCCAGCGGCCACGCGAAGATTATATAAGATTTCGGCAGTGGGTTATTGATACCGACAAGGACGATGCGACAAGTGGGCGGGTCATGGAGTTTCTCTGGCATGTGATTTTCGGCAAAGAGGCTGTATAGTAAGTTTCTTTGACTATATTCCCTAAGGAATGCGGGCATGGACTGACTCCTTTATAGTTGTCCTGAGGAGCAGGTCTGCTATTGTCAGGTCTATGGGAAATGCTGAATTCCCACTCAGGCTTTTGCAACCCCACCCGGAACATTCTTGTCATATCGTCGTTGCTTGTGCTCCTTTGAATTACCAGGAGCATTATCTAGCCCGAATCTAGCTACTGTTCCCTGACATTATTGACTCTGAGAACAACAGTAGAGGCATCTCATCCTTGTCGAAAGCTTTCCTGCCGTCCTTGACCAGTCCGGCGTGGCCATCATCGATAACAGGTGGTAGTTGTAGTAATGGGGATTCAGTCAATCCGTCACCTCTTACCCTTCCTCATCAGCTTCGTGGTTCACATCATTCGCTAGCAATCTAGAGGCTCCTCGAGTGCAGCCGATGGATAGTCAGACGTCCACGTCCGACAAATCACAGGCAATATGACTGCAGGGCTTGGCCTGAACAGCACTGGAAGCACTTAACTTTGTTGTTTATAGAATGGACAATACCTAACTCATACATTGCTGCCATAGGACTAGGCTTTCAAAGTACTTCGTCTCACGAAATTCCGACGTGATATCACCGTCATATGCCGGCCGCGCACCAGTGAAGCAATCAGCTCCTGGCTTACCAAAAAACCTCTATCTAGACTTCGGATGATTCTAACATATCTAAATGCGACGAAGTCCTAGGGGTGGCGAATACGAACTTGTATACCAGGCAACGTGGGGCAAGATCGCAAGACATCGCGCGAACACGAAAGTCCTTACGGGACACTGGTAGCAAACATATGCACGGAGATTGGTAGCGTTAGCGTTGCCAAGTGTTTATTTAAGACTTGAACAGTAGCTTGCGAAGGATCAAGCTGATAACTTGGAGCTTAACCTAATCGGTAACTGTGCGAGACAAGCCTCAGCCCCGGAAATCTGCGACCACCAATCATCCATTAAATCGGACTTTATCCAAGATGGCGGAAAGTAACCAGATTCGGCAGCCAAATAGAAGGTCTCATAAGGTCAAGCGAAAGCAACCGGATGAGATCAGATCCGCTATGAAAGTGTATTCACAGCAAAATTATCAAAGGTAATATAAACGAGATAGAAAGAAGCACACTTTTTTTCTCTGAACCCCCAAATTTACCGAGTTCACCGGTGTGTAGCGCTTCTGCGTGGGGGCCATTTTCATTCCCATGCCCGCAAAGGGTGGAACGACTCCACTGGCAAATGCGCCGACGACCAATCTGGCCAGCGCCTGATCTTCAACGGGGAAGTTGAGAAGGTACGGCAGACCTCAACGCCACCACCTAGACTTACATGTGGTTCAAAAGGTGGACGACTCTTCCGGTTTCGCGCCACTCACACTGGCTCCCCAGAGCATAATGGGCGTTGGTAGCCCGGCCGGCTCGGCTCCAATGTCTCTCTATTATGACATTATTTGTTTGACCCGATGTTACAGCAATCACCAACGATCGCTTGAATCTTGCGTTCAACGGAAGATGACATACAGTGGTATCCGCGCCCGGTCAGGAGTTGCGACATGGCCCTAGAGCTGACAAGCGTGGAGGAAGAGTAAAGGGTTACGACGAGTTCGTCTTTGACCAGCGCGCGGCGGCTTCATGGGAATCATCCAACGTGAAGGCTTGGGGTCAATTTTTGACGTCGAACTATCTGAAGAGTATAGCTGACGGAACTGTATAAGTCTCTGGTATCTGCGAATGTAACCCCATGGCAGTGACCGAAGGAGTCCGATCCCAAGGATGGGTCTATGCAGGTACTACATGTTTCCAAAACCCCGAAGTTCCCCGGTTTGCCGGTGAGTAGCGTTCCTGGAAAATAGAATTACTATGGCAGCGCAAGCCAACTATCTGTATAGTAGCTGAAATATTCTAATAGATAGTGAGCATGTGATTCAGCGGTAATTAAATGACGCAAATGACCACTTTCTGGGTTACCTCGGGGTAGTGTTCACAATGAGCAACTGTTAGTGCCTTTCGTGGTGGTAGGTTTGGTGGTAGTAAACCCGTGACCTCTCCTCCTTTTCAAATGCTCAACTAAAACCTGGCACAGGCAACAGAGTTTCTCCTTCATTACTATATTTCATCGTGTGTTAACCTTAGCTGGTTATCTGCCCTCTGAACTTTTGTACTTCAATGTTCCACCAGCACACTTGAGTGTTTCATTTAGTTGTCATATTCAGGACACCTTTCTTAGCGGCCTTCTATGCACCGTCATGTCACTAGTAACACTCTTCTTCCTAATACTACCTGCAGTCACTATTGAGATTCTGGTGGAGACTCAGCAAGAAGCAATGAACGGACCCAAACCCGCCACAGCTCGAACGCAGCCTCTCCTATATGTTGACGCTGACAAGTGCATGCTACCTTATCTGGATACGCAGGAGGCATACGAGGCTTGCTACCCTGGATTTGACCAGATAAAGGTAGATTTGGATGGCGAACAATACACCATCCACTGCCCTTGTGCTTTTGGGTTGAACCGTACACCACAGCAGGGGCTTAGTGATCCGGTTAGCTGTGCAAGGCAGTGCACCAAAGCAGCTGGCTGTAAAGTTTTACAGTCTGATATGTCGGAGAAATGCGTGTTACTTTTTAGCGATCTCTTGGCTGAAAGCAGACCCAGAGATATTGTGACAATGGTGCGAAGCCAGGAAACTCCAGGAGACAAATATGAGCGGGAGATACAGCAGCTCAAGTCAGAAAAGGCAGATCTGGAAGGGAAGGAGGAGGAGGCAGAACTGTGGTTACGGTTATGGCAGACGCTGAGCACGGAAATTTGGGAAAAGAGACTGTCCTGTGAGAAGCTCCTTGCCCAGGCTTTCGGACACAGGGATGCAGAGTTAAACGATTTGTTTCAAGCAGCAACACTGGATATCTGGGGCGCCAAATTCAGGTTGTATTTTGGAAAAAGCTATGGTGTCGGTACCGTCGCGGAGGGCGTGGGCCCTCTTAAACACCAACATTCATTCACAAGCTGTCTGAACGCTTGCTCAAGAGACGATGACTGCAAAGCCGCCGATTATGATCCCGATACCAAGGTATGTCGCACTGTGTACGAATGGATTTGCATTGGGAACACCATTCCAGATATCTACGACGGCAGAAGCATCAGTGCTATCCGGGTAGGACGGAAATGGGAACTTGTTGTGGCGAGCAAAGCCCGCAAAATCCTCGACGCCATTTATCGTGCTTTCTCATCCGCTTGAAATTGTTCACTATACTCTCTGGCATCTCTTCCACCGCTGCAGCTCTAGTTAGAGCCATTAGCGAAAAGTCTTGGTTCAAGCCTGTCATATAGGTTGAATTTGTCCGTGAAACAGGCCCATTCGCGGTTCTTTTCCTCAACTCGGTGCAGGACTGCCCTCTGGACGTGAATATTACGGTGAGCCAGTACAAAGCCAGCCTAGCCCTCCATAGCGGTCTGCACTCACTCTACGAAGTCGAGGCGCTAGAGAGTGTAAGTGCACTAGCGAGAGTGCACTTTAAGTTCGGCGGCCCCTACGCCGACGGAATGTTTTAGACATAGTTATTCCAAGCCTCCCTAGAATTATTAGCGTCTCTAGGTTAGCGAAGTTATCCTCGTGACGATACCCCCAAATTTACTGTAATGTCTGCTTGATAATTCTGGCTGCGTTCGTGTCTCTAATCTCTACCAGTCTTGCAACTGCAGTTGTACCGAGTTCTGAGATAAGCAGCGCGGCGACGGGGCGAATTAACGGCGCTCGTCCTTGTTGCGATTATAGGCTCGATCAAACAGACAATAGAGCTTCGCTTACGGAACTTATTCCGTACTGAATCACTTTGATCGGAAATCAATCTGATATTCAACTTGTATATATAAACCCTCCTGTTTCCAGTGAGAATAAACATAGTCAATCTTCCTCTGAAACACAACACTAAACACAGTTAGACATAGGGCTTCGAAAAGAGTCGGAGTATAAACATTTGCACCAGTAGTGCAATTAGCTGTATGAACATCCCCGGAGAAATCAACTTGTTCCATTCGTAGGTTGCATTTGCCCTTACTAGGGAGCACATTCTTTTCAATGCTTCAGCCCCTTGATCAATAGGTAGGTTACCGTTCGTTGGTTCGGCGCTGACATCTACGTGTTTACAGTATCATGTTGGTTAAGAGCCCTTCTAGGGCGAAGGCCTTAGCGCGCGGCTTCGATCTATTAATCGTTTCTAAGGAAATCTAGAAAGGGAATCAGTCTCATTGGAAACACAAAAAGTTTTATTGCACCACTGTTAATCATCAGAAACCGCAACTGGTTAGTTCCCCAGACTACCTAGTCTAAATCCATCTAATCTCTGACCATTTCGCCCCCTCTCCAGTAATACCAGTTGACTTTACTGTGCAGATCTTTTCCTCTTCCCCGGATACTTTGACCAAGTGTTCAAGAACAATTCTAGGAACACGGGCGACGATTGGAGACAAAACACCAGCAAACTATCCTCGAACCTGCCACGGTACCTGTGAAGATGGTGCAACATGAAAACAACCATTCTGCTTTCCTTCAGATTTTCTTTTTCATGGACATCAGATAAGTCATCCGGTAAGATAGGATGCAGGACCGTGTTGATGGAGGTAAGAAAATCTTCAGTTTTCCAGTGGCCTCGTTGAACTATATTCTTGTAGTTCTCAAAGGCGAGGTTTTGGAGATATTCTGGCAGACCCCAATACTCTGCTAGCTGGTACACGGATGCATGCTGGGTGAGTTGACCGTCCTCGTCTTCAGTTTTGATTAGTCAATACTGTAGTCCCCCGGGTGCTTTCTAATATGCGTACCTGGCTGCTGTGTTTTTGGGCAAGGATCGGTCGTATATTCTCCACGACACATCAGTTGCAATGTGCGCCAGACGCAGTGAACATTAACGTACTGGAGCTGCACTTCTGTTTCGCCCGGATTACTTTGAAACCATTGACGAAAACGCAAACTCTCAGATATCAAGACCTTGCTCGATACAGGCAGCCTCATGTCACTGACGAGGATAGTTGCGTCCGTTTCGTCATCCGTTTTAGGTCTCTCCTCTTTGCTGTCATGACGGAGTTGCTTCAGGAAGTCAAAATACCCAGTAAACGGCATCGTGCTGGTTCTGTAATGGATAACTCTCGAAAAGTACAGGTCGGAAGATTGTTTGCTGGCAAGAGTCACAAAAATCGAGGGCCATTAATATGTCTATTTCTGTCTAGGCTCTTGGGCTCAAAAATAGTATGACTTCCTAGCTTCGGTCTTCCACCATGACAAATGCATGGGTTGCATGGATCGGTCAGTATACATCACGCCTGAAGATAGTAGCATACTGGCAGTTGAGCTTGGCTGCCTCTTTCTCCAGTTGGCCGCCGTAGTAGGCTTGATAAGGAACGTATTGGGCGAACGAGTGGATCAACTTGTTGCGCTTGCCTCATAGCAGGGACCCCATTACTTAATCAATTACAATCTCTGTTGATCATCTCTACATGTTCAACTTCATATGTGGCGCATGCAACGTACACGCTTGTCGTTTACTATATCTCAGATGGTGAGTTATGTCGTTTGAAAGGAGGAAATTTATTTCGACTGGGATTTTGCTGAGTGTTTGATGATTGGCTGATTTTCGGGAATAGTCAGTAGTTTCCGCCAACGCGGCGCCACAGGTTCCACACCCAGGCCTGGTTGAACAGTTTTCGACCAGCCTTTCAACGCGCCGTAGGTCATCAAATCCGTCTGAATAATCCCTCATTTACTTTTTGGATTTTTTTATTTACATATTTTTAGTTTTGCTTTTTTATTTTATTCTATTTCTCTTCCGCGGCTAGCAGTCCCACGCCCGTCAGCTTCTAGCGACGATAAGATCCTACAAATAGCTCGAACAGCCCGTGGTGATTGTTCGCAGCCTGGGCAGGTCTGAAAGTGGTTGCGCTCGTCTTGGGTCTTCTTTTACCTTTTCCTTAAAGAGATGAAATGGATCCCTCTCATATCCCAACGACGGAGCTTCTGACCACCAGTGGAGTTAATGGCAATGGGTTCTGTGTCAGCTCGCAAGGCCGTACTGAAACTTTGCGTCCTCATCCACTAGGTTTGTGTTCCCTTCTCTGTGTTTTGTGGTGGAAAGTCTAGGCTTGTAGAGTCATTCTATGACTGACCGTGGAGTTTCTAGATCAGTTATCTCCGGATGAAATACGAGCTGCCACGCAACTGATCCGCGATAGATCCACTGGCCAAGATATCAAGTTTAATTGTCTGACTCTCCGGGAGCCGCTCAAGGCTGAATACCTTGCTTTCAGGCAGGGTGAAGGACCCCGTCCGGATCGACGCGTATTTGCCATCCTAATAGATCGTCACTCTCCCGGGGGAGTAATAGAGGCCGTCATAAACCTTACGTCCCGTGTCATTGACGAATGGAAACGCGTGGAGGATGTGATGCCCATTCTGACTCCCACCGACCTTGGCTTCATCGAGCGAGTGGCTCGATCCGATCTTCGAGTAATCCAAGCCTGCCAGGATATCGGTATTTATGATATGACACAAGTATATTTCGACTCTTGGGCTATCGGATTCGATGAGCGCTGGGGCCGCGAACGTAGGCTCCAGCAAGGCTTGCCTTACTACCGACATGAGCCGGAAGATAATCAGTACGCTCATCCACTCGACTTTATCGTCATTGCGGACACAGAAACTGAAGAGATCTTGAGTGTGGATGTTCGTACGGTGGATGGAGAACGGACACGTCCGCCATTGAAACAGCAAAACTATCTCCCGACTTCTCTCCAGCATGGATATCCTTACGATACTCTGAAGCCTATCCATATTACACAGCCGGACGGGGTCTCCTTTCAATTGCATGACAATATGCTCCATTGGGCCGGCTACAAGATGCATGTCGGCTTTAATTACCGGGAGGGTATTGTACTCTCAGATATCAGCATATATGATCCCGTGGAAAAGAGGCAGCGGCCACTCTTCTACCGGATCAGTGTTGCAGAAATGGTGGTCCCGTACGGATGTCCTGAACCACCTCACCACCGGAAGCAAGCATTCGACGTGGGAGAATACGGCATGGGGCTGATGACTAATTCATTGAGACTGGGTTGCGATTGCAAAGGCGTCATCCAATACCTCGACGGGGTCATATCTGACCAACAGGGCACTCCGGTCGTTGTGAAGAATGCTATCTGCATTCACGAGGAGGATAATGGGCTGCTTGTCAAACACACTGACTTCCGTGATGCTCGCTCAATCTCCGCACGAGACCGGAGACTGATCATTTCTCAGATCGTCACAGCCGCGAACTACGACTACGGGTTTTATCATACATTCACACTGGACGGTACGTACAAACTCGAGGTCAGGTTGACTGGGATTCTGAATACCTACTGCTTGCACCCCGCGGAGACGGCGAACCCGTACGGGACGGAGGTAGCTCGTGGAGTCACCGCCCAGAACCATCAGCATATCTTCTCCTTGAGAATCGACCCGGAAATTGACGGGTTGGAAAATGAAGTTCGAGAGTGCGATGTTGTCCCCCTCCAATACACGGATGACAGCAAGACCAACCCATATGGTAACGGATTCTTTTGCCAGCAGAGGGCAGTGGAAGGGGCCAGCCCCGCATTATTAGGCCGCTCATGGGACATCATCAATCCAACGAAAATCAACCCAGTATGCAAGAAGCCAGTTGGTTACAAGATTTTGAACTCTCAGTATCCCGGTCTCTTGGCGCAGGAAGGGAGCGTTGTCCGCCAGCGAGCAGCCTTTGCCACAAAGCCACTGTGGGTGGTGCCGTTCAAAGATTACCGGCTTTATCCAGCTGGTAACTATGTCTGTCAATCAACAGGAGAAGCACACCAATCTGGCAATGAAACAGTGGAGGGCTGGTTGTCAGACGCAGAGCCCGCAGACATTGTGTGCTACGTGCAGTTTGGTCTCACGCATATCCCTCGAACTGAGGACTTTCCGATTATGCCTGCAGAGCCAGTGGGTGTAACCTTGCGCGCTGCCAATTTCTTCCAGAATTGTCCTGCCCTACCCTTTGTTCGACTGCCTCAAAACTGCGACTTCAGCTCACGACTGGCTGGAGTTGGCCAGAGCGGCTTTGGGAGTCGCGCTCTGGGAGTATGCAAAGGCAGCCACCACCAAAGGCTTCACAGAAATCGTACTATGTGAGGATCAGATCTCACCATCTCATATAGGTGGCTTTATTTCGTTTTCAGAGGGAGTATGGGGTGAGAACACAGATTTTATCTGCTCCGTCATTGTCGGATATCAACTCTCGTCCATTGCCGATGTATATATTCACGCACCTTACTATTATGCAGAAAGGGACCTGAGGAGCTTTCTAACCGAGTACTATTTGATAGCTAATGCCAGTGCTCCGAAGGCGCGTGCAGTGATTTATGCACTTAATCCCTCACTTTTATCATAAACCCGCTACCGATGACTATCTTTAGATTTATATACATTTGACAATGTCCACTAAATTTCAGCTAATTTAGAATAACACCAAGTCTTGTGTTGATCCTGATCCATTTGATTTTGGGATGAGGGGTCCTTTGCGTCGCAACTACGCGCGAGGACGGAGCACCAAAATTGCTTGCGTCTCTCCGATGAAGCCATTTCCATGCCTCGTCTCTCGTCCCACCGAATTCGAATTGGCATCCCTAGGTTGGAGTCGTCTACTATTTCACCTGGCTTGAAACCAAACACCTCGTTTAATGTTTTATCGATGCCTTCTAATCCTTCTCTTCCGCTGTACCCTTTTTCCGAACCACTTCTCTCGATGATTGTTCACCACGACCAGCAAAGTGATTCTGTGCCTCTTTCTCCAGGCTGATTACACCAATACTGTGCCGTTTTCGAAAAGGAGTCGCCTTGTTTCTTTCGTGGCCGGTACAATCTCAGACTGTCGGTGTCACAGCGGCACAGTGGTATTAAGGCAGGCTATTGTGTAGAGGAATTGCGATTGGGCGGCCACATTCTCGACGAGGAGCCGGAGTTCTTGTGATTATTGTTAAGGCCGCTACTCTCCCTAGCCGCGCACGCTATGCATTGCTGTTAACTTTGAGCATTGGATGTAAATGAACACACCAGCATCCGAACCTTGATGTCAACTCTTACGTGCCAATATCTCTCATGCGAATGTCGTTGAGCGCTGGAACGTTTCTAAGACTCTCCATAAGGCTCCAGGTACTGTCTCTATAAGTATCGATATGGATACTATTGAATATCCGTTACGATCTATAAAATCTGATACCCTTACCATGTAACTATTCAATATAAGTTTCCATATTACGGCTACGAAGTAGTTGCTAATTCTTTGGAGGGTAATTATTCCTGTGCGGATTGGTATGAGTATGGCGTGGAAATGCAAATATATAGAGGTACTTGGCCTTAGAAAACCATCATGATTGAAGAATCACCATTATCCATCGCTCATTGAGTTTATAAATATATGTGGACCCATATTTATGTATAGATTAAGATGTCTCTAATACGATATAGTACGATATTAGTTCCGTATAAGCATATAGGTGGCATCTTATAGAGGTAACTTGGTAAGGCAGGAGAAACTGAAACCTGATAATGTTTGATCCGTATTGGCAGCAGAAGATTGCACAATCCGCCGACGTATCTATAGGCCGTGGCTCTCGTAGCGTACAGGTCAATTGTTTCGCTTTCGTCCTGCGGTGGTGAATCTTTGGCTTCCAAGGCTTCCATTCCTTATTCCTCCAGATGGCCAGCTGTAACTGTACATGGCACAACGGTGACTGGCTAGAGCAACGCTAACTGGCTATATTTTGACAGATGCCAATTGATACTTAAGGGCTATACTGCTCAAACGTGACTGGGAATCATAGCCGCGATGATGACCATCGTACCCTAGAAGTACCCAGATCTACGTCAATCGCTTAATGTGATGCAGAATAACGGTGAAACGAGATGATAAGCTGCCAATTGCAAAGCCACGCTACCAATACCCCCCTGGCGCAATCACCGTACTTAATATCTCGACTGCTTTTGTCTTTACTAACAAATATCCCTGGTTATGAACTTTCTCCCATGCTCCGGAGCTTGGACCTGCGGTCACTGTACCCATATATCCGGTCATAGAGTAAGTGACTAGTTGATACATG
>JAABUG020120520.1:0-110240 GCA_011319215.2 Scortechinia acanthostroma
CTAACCCTAACCCTAACCCTAACCCTAACCCTAACCCTAACCCTAACCCTAACCCTAACCCTAACCCTAACCCTAAACCCTAATTATTAAAATAAAACATACCAGGGAAGAGTATCCAAAGAGGCAGGTGCTGCATTGGCCGCTTCTAACAGTAGGCCTAATGCTCCCTAGGAAGACATAAGACTAGTCTAAATTTTTATAGCTGCATAACATACCTAGACAGTGCTATAGAAGCAGGAACATATCAACTTGTGTATACACTAACACCATCCTTTCTAATGCTTACCTAGTGAAATGAGCACTACCACTCTGCACCGCAATACTGTTCTTCTTATAATCACTAATCAACCTTGTCTTCCTAGTGCAAAGTATCAGAGGTGCGGACCAAGTTCGGAGGATAAACAGCGTTTGCTTACTGCTCCCCCTAGGGTTATAAAATCTATATAATTATTATCTTATTCTAGTGCCTATTCTAGTAACTTTATTATTATAATCTATTACAATAGCTTTATTACTACTAATATTATTATTATCTTCTAGCTACTTATTACTCTCTTTAGTTTACCCTTTAACTATTTAGTATTATTATTTCTTTTCTTTAATCTAATATATTATAAGGTCCTGGTCTTCCCTTAACTCCAGTCCTATTATAGATATTTATATTTAAACTAGATCTAATTTATACTCTAGTTAATTACTAGGTTATGATTCCTAAGCTATAGAATCCCTAATACTATATTATACTATCCTATTAATATAATATTAAAGTTTAGTTATTTAAAGTATCCTAATATAACTATAGGAACTAGTCCTGATTTAGCTATAATTATAAGATTTCCTAAATTTTCTCTATTTAGGCCTATAATTAGTTTAGGTACTACTTTTATTATTTTAAGCAACCCTAATTTCTTTATAAATCCTAGGTATATATAATTTTCTATTATTCCTAAATTAATTATTACTCTAGCTAATTAATTAAGGATATAAGTATTTAGTTTTAGATATCTTCTGTATTATATCTCTACTACAGTAAGGTATTTAGTTTCCTATTATAGTATTCTAATATTTTATAGTGGTATAGGGAAATATCCTCTACTTGGCTTCCCTTTATAATATACTATATATTACTTTTTAAAGTATGCTATCCAGTGCATAGTATTATATTCTAGATATTATCTATATCCTCTATATAAGCATTTAAGCTTCTAGTATAGATATATATCATTTCTTTTTATAACTTTAGATATCTCTAGCTAAAACTTTACTATATATTTATTATTATAGTAGATGCTGCAGTTTTTGCTGTAATAAATAATCTATAGTACTTATTTATATTATAGATATCCTTAGAAATATTAATATAGATACTAGATAAAGTTATATTTCCTATAGTATAGTCCTGGTAGTCTTTTCTCTAATACTTCTCTAAGTATATTATAGTATTTATTCAACTATTACCTATATTCTTAATATCTAGGTGGATGCCTATTGCACTAGTATATATATAGATTCTATAACTTAGCTTAGATCTAATACTCTAGATTCTAATAGATATATCCTTATACTTTTTATTTTATCTTTTTAAAGATTTATGCATTTAGTTAATACACTTATAATTCTATTAACTACTTTTAATCTAGCTATTATAGCTATACAGTGTACTATTCTGCTTTATTATTATCTTATAGAGAATATCTATAGGATATCTTAAGAATCTTATAGAGCTGCTTTTTATTAGGGTTAAGGCTTATCTACTAAATTCTATACTCTTTATTAAGAGGATTAATAGGTTGGTTAGCTGTAATTTAATCTATTTTAAAAAAATCCTCTTAATCTAGCTTATCCTGGTTAGTATTTTCTTTATTAAAACTAATAGTCTAATCTTTACTATAAACTAGTGCCTTCTAATTAATTACTATAAATATATTAGAATCCTTAGTAAGCTAATTATTATTTATACTTTTATACTTAGTGGAATCCTCTATATTAAGTTCCTTTTTAATTTCCTTATTATTTAGGCTAGTATATTCCTAATATAACCTTCTCAGTTACTTATTAGTTTTTGCTTTTAGCTTAATAATTATAGTAATATTATATATTCCTCTATCCTAGATAGCACTAAGCTTCTTAGTTATATATAATTATTACTTTTAATCCTATCTTTCCTTTCTAGATTACTATCTGCAGGTTTTTAATATATATCCTAGCTTTCTATACTAAAAATATAGTTTCTCTTTTTACTACTATTCTCTCTCCTTATTAAAGAGTACTAATTATTAAGTTATATCTAACTCTATTAGCTATAGCCTATAAGGATTACTATATCCTTAGCTCTATAGTTAAGCTAGCCTTCTATTATTTAGTTAATAATTTATAGTATACTTATTATTAAAACTTCTTTAGTTTCTCTCTTTTTTATATATATTAAAGTTATATAAATTATTATTGATTTTAACTATTTATTTAATTATTTTATTTAGTAACTTAGATTAACCTATCTAGATTAGTTTCTCCTAGATATCAGATTTTAATCCCTCTTTAAATTATATAATATATATATCTTTATCCTAATCTAAATAGGATATAATTTATTAGAATTTTAAAGTATATTTATTAGTAGACCCTATCTATTTAAGTTATTATAGCTATTATTTAGTATTCTGCCCTTTGTTAATATTGCTAAAAGTTCCTTTAAATTATTTCTTAAACTTAGTATAACTAGTGAATATTGCCTTAGTCTTATCATCTTAATTATCCTTATTATATATCTAGTAATCCCTTATAAAGGGTTTAAACTAATCAAATACTGGTCTAGTAAGATAGGTTATTATAAATAAAACCTTATTAGGATTGTTAATAAGTTTCTTATAATTTATTTAGATATATATATCTAGTTACATTATAAATATATATAACCTAGATTAGGTTCTATTAAATAGTTCTGATAGCCTGATCTTTATAGACTTAACTACAAGTTAGCCTTCTAATTATTAAATATATTCCTAAAGTTATTCCACTATACTTATTACGGCTTTGGTAGTGATCTGAGGCTATTACTGTAGAGTAGGCTGTCTAATATTTAAGCTAGTTAGGGTTGGTGCATTTCCTGCCATGATATTTGATATTAAGAGTTAGTAAACTTCCTAAAGTGATATATACTATTCAGCATTTAATTTATCATACCCTAGGATCTATCTCTACTATCCTCTGTAGTTAACTACTTTAGGGATAGGGTGATATAGTATCTGAACTATATCCTATACTTACCTAAGGTCTACTAACCAGGTAGCCTAATAATATACTAAATAGGTAGATAGTTAATATATAATATAGTAATCTAAATAGGATTAAGGGTAATCCAAAGGTAATATAAGAATAATAATAGTAGAGATAGAAGTAAGGCCTATTAAGTATATATACTTAATAGTAGAGAGTAACTGATAAATCAGACTAGTAAAATTATACTTAAGTAAATGATTTATATTAAATACAGGGAACTAAACTAAGTGCTAGATATAATAAGTATCCTTATATAGTTCCTTAATTATAACTTCCCTTATAACTTCTATTACTACTCCTAAGATAGATATAGAGTAGATTATAGAGTAGCTCTGCTACTTTATATAATATATTAGTCTCTTTCTAGGGGTAGCAATCACATGATAATATTATAGCTGAAATGTATATCTATAGCACCAGTTACTATTTTATATATAGAGTATTCCTTTTAGGGCTAAGGGTGCTGGACTGAGCAGTTTTATATAATCTATTTAGTCTGAATTTTCCAGAATTGACTGGTAATCATTGATCCTTAAGTTGCTACCTGTCATACCTGCCTTGCGCTAATGCAGCTGTATTGGTATTGTAACAGGTGGTAGGTCTAGTAGATAATAATTAGTAGCTGATCCAGCTGGATAAATAACTACTGTTCTATTCTTATAAATAGATCTAACTAATATAATCTTATTTAATTAAATATATGAATGATGATGGGATTTAACCTCTAAATATTTTAACTATAGGCATTGCTTTTTCTATCTATAGGAACTTACACTATACTAAAATTCTATATATTAAATATACTATTACTACACCTACAAATCATCAAATTCTACATTAAAATTTAGCTAAATAATATGAAATCAGTTATCAGCAAGCTACCTAAATTTGAAATCTATATAACGTGATCTGGCGCCACAACTGTACCCCTAATGGTTTGGATAGTCCTGTCACACCCTGGGATCCGTCTCTGCTGTTCTCTGCTAGTCAACTACTTTGGGAACAGGGTGATATAGTATCTGAACTATATCCTATACTTACCTAAGGCCTACTAACCAGGTAGCCTTAATAATATACTAAGCAGATATATAGGCAATATATAATATAATAATCTAAATAGGATTAAGGACAATCTAAAGATAATATAAGAATAATAATAGTAGAGATAGAAGTAAGGCCTATTAAGTATATATACTTAATAGTAGAGAGTAACTGATAAATCAGACTAGTGAACTTATACTTAAGTAAATAATTTGTATTAAATATAAGGAACTAAACTAAGAGTTCTAGATATAATAATAATAAGTATTCTTATGTAGTTCCCCCCTTTCAGTCTATACCTTAAAGTTATTATAAGGTCCTATTATAGACCTTTATATTATAGTCTATTATAGCATATATAATTGCAGTCCCTTCATAGACCATCACTATGCTTGGTATTAGGGACTATAGATTACATAACTTAGCCGCCCTTCAGGTCCTTGTCTTGTTTGTATATCACACTGCGCCACCTTTCTTGTAAGCCTTGCCCAACCATTTCATGGCTGATGCAAGTGTGCCGTAACAAGTCCCTACCCCCCAACTACTGCCACTATACTGCTCTGGGCTAAACCCCAAATCGGTGTCAAGTACAGTCGCCGCCCCCTGTGGGATAGAGACTAATGCACTATATGAAGTAGCAGAGCTACTCTATAATCTACTCTATAATCTACTCTATATCTACCTCAGGAGTAGTGATAGGAGTTATAAAGGAAGTTATAATTAAGGAATTATATAAGGATACTTACTATTATTATATCTAGCACTTAGTTTAGTTCCTTATATTTAATATAAATTATTTACTTAAGTATAAGTTCACTAGTTTAATTTACTAGTTACTCTCTATTATTAAGTATATATACTTAATAGGCCTTGCTTCTATCTCTACTATTATTATTCTTATATTATCTTTAGATTATCCTTAATCCTGCTTAGATTATTGTATCACATGTCAACCACATACCTGATCAATAGGCCTTAGGCAAGTATAGGATATAGTTCAGATACTATATCACCCCAATTCCCAAAGTAGGTGACTAGCAGAGAACAGCAGAGACGGATCCCAGGATGTGACACTATTATTATTCTTATATTACCTTTAGATTATCCTTGATCCTATTTGGATTATTGTATCACCTGTTAACTATATACCTATTTAGTATATTATTGGGCTACCTGGTCAGTAGGCCTCAGGCAAGTATAGGATATAGTTTGGACACTATATCACCCTGTTCCCAAAGTAGTTGACTAGCAGAGAACAGCAGAGACAGATCCCAGGATGTGACATGATAATATCTATCTAAAATTATATTTTTTATTTTTTATTTTTCCAGTGTGTTATTTAGTAGTATGGAGATTACACAAGTAGGAGCATAGTAATCAGGAGATGGGGCGGCAACCACTAATGAGCAAGCTAAGAAATTGAACTAGACCCCGAGTTCTTTGACACATTATGGCTTAGAAGATTAGCACTATATGTTGCGGAATAGGGAGCTATATGCCACTTGAGAGCGCAGGCTTCAAATAGGTACATTGACAACGTGCAACATCATGGTGTTGAGCAATTGGATAGCGCAAGCTGTGATCTCGCTGATGTAACCCTTGTCAATCCAAATGTAGGGAAGAATCCAGAGCAGGTGACCGACGACTCCAAGAACGAACGAGCGCGCGATTCCAGCTGCTTTGAGCTTCTTATCTGCCAACATGGCAGAGTAGAAGTAATAAGAGGCAGGCATGAAATTGATTAGAGTGCTGAGAAGGCCTGCGTTGTATTCACTGTCCAGAATGGCTCGCATAATGTGCGTGAGACTATTGAACATAACCATTCCATAGTAGTTGGCGCCTCCGACAGAAGGGCTGGCATATCGTAAAGACCAGGCGCCGATCCACATCGTGATGCCATTGACGCCCCAGACTGGCAGAGGAGTAGCCGGACAGTTGTTGAGGTCTGGATAGCCCTACAGCAGCACATGTTCAGCAAAAAAGGCCAAGTACTACAAACAACCACTAGAGAATACATACCAGATTCTCACACAGTGATCGGTGGAAGGAGTAAGGAACGCCCTTGATGTCGTATCCCCATTCTTCGAATTGGTGAATCATGTACATCGGTCCACAAACGTAGCACCACCAGCGAGGATCGTGCACCCTCAGATACCAGGAGTTGAAAGATCGGAGATCACTAGGTCCTCGCGCAGTCTTCCATTCGCCGAAAAGTAGCTGTGCAGCAAGAGCCAGGCCAACAGTGAGACTAATCCATGGCCATTGCTTGATCACAGCATCTACCTCGGGGCTCATCTTGTATTTCAATGCAGTGATGAAACATTTAATGTTTGGTCCTCAATAGTGTGTTCTCAGGAACTTGAGGTTAGCAGTCTAATCACTAGAGGGCGATTGAGAGTTTACATATACCGCACCTGAATGGAGCTTGGCTATATTAACTTACGTCACGGACGTCGCAGAGTCGGGTGGGAGAGTGTCCGATCTCCGAGGCCGAGGGCCGAAGTTCCGGGTCGGTCAGCTTATTAACTATCGCCTGCGCGGCGGGAGTCGGGTATATTGCAGGTTTGATGAAGCATCAATGTAAGGATTCCAGACATCCTTTGTTCTTTGTATATAGATTCCGCGAAGGCGAGTCTGGAGGACTCCCTTCATGGGAAGCACACGTGACCCAACAAAACATATTACCCTTCGCAGGAGCTGACCCTTAGAGCTCAGCGACAAATCTATTTTAATTTAATATTATTTTAAATAATCTACTATATAGAGTGATTCTCCTGTAGGCTTATATTTACAAAATATATTTATATAAAATAGAGATGGAAGTTAAGTTCTAGCCTCCTTTATAATATATTACATATAAATACTTTATAATTCTAAGTAATAATATACTTCCTGTTTTTCTTTCTACTATTAAGTATACTGAGCTCTAACTAAGTCTATTAAGTAGTCTATTATAGGTACCTCAACCCACAGAATATAAGGTCTATATATAATACTTAAGAGGGTGATATCACATTATAAACCCCTTTCACTGAATGATATAAGTTTACTAGATAGGCTAAGCTTTATCCCTATATTAAAGCCTACAGAAAGAATATACCCTCCTACTCCTTAATCTTAAGTTATTTACAGCAGGCAAAGTTATAAGTGTGCATACTATTAGAATAAGATATAAAAGTACTTAATACAGCCTAAATCTCAGCTAGAAGCTGTGTAGTAGTGGTGGGTGAGGGACACTTTATAGAAGGAGAATCAGTAGGTGTAGCTATAGAGTATTAATAGTAGAGGTAGTAGCTGATGTTGCAGCCTGAGGGGTTATAGTTATAGCTAGCCCTATAATTAGTAGAAGGTAGCCTAGGTGTTGATTAGAAGGCAGAGGGAGTGGAGGACTGGAGGTTAAGGAGCTGGAAGTACTCAAACTACTAAAAGCACTAGAAGATGACCTAGAAGAACTAGACTACTTTAGAATTAAATATTACTACTACATTCACCACACTTATCAATGACAACCATGCAAATTAACCCCTATATAGGTGGCTTAACACCAGGCTTCAACCTTCCAACCATTTGGTAAGATCTTTCTGGGAGTTTAGCAAGATGTTACTCTTATCAAGGGATAGAAGACTAGGTCAACTGTGTAAAAGTAGGCTAGGATTTTAAAGTAAGTATTAGATTCTTAACCCTATTACTATTACTATGGCCTAAGTCTATTACAGACTTATTAAACTCTTCTAGCCTTCCTATACTCTATATAAGCAATGAACACATACCTTTAACTACTAATATATACCTTAAGATTCTACTAATTAACTACAGTTAAGCAAGACTGTAACTTATTAATTTTAAGTAGGCATAAGCTAGGGACTTCTAAGGATAGAGGACAGAGTAACTCTTTATAGCTATAAGTAACCACTAACCTAGATTCTAACACCTCTCCCACATTACTCTAGTTAAGGGATGTAAGATTGTCCTTAGAGAGGCTATATCAAGCATAGACATGACTGTATCACCTATTAGCTGACTTAGAAGATTCCCCACCCTTGACTACTGCACCTGGGAAGAAAGCACTTAAGAAAACCAAGCGTCGTGTCGTAGACAACGATGGAGTTGATGCAAACTATTCGACTATCTTCAAACTTGAGAGATTTCAGCTGATCAGTGTGGCGGATTATGCTCTCTAGGATGTCCTCGGGTGGAGCGTAGTTGTGGCATGATGGGCCATCAGGGCCAGGGGCTAGCACGGCAAGTGTAGCTCCTCCAGGCGGGGAAGACGAAGAAGCAAGGCCATATTGGTGAATGTGTCGGTGTGGGTTTCCAATCTGAGAGACTTGAGGTTGGAGAGCTGGAAGAGCAGAAGCCATTTTCTGGTTTTCCGAGTTGATCGCGCGAGCCAGGAGAGGTCGTTTTCCTTAACGGCGAGAGAGTGTGAAGGATCAGAAGTGAATTTGTCTTTGAGGTGGTCTGCTGCCCTGGCTAGAAGCTTTGAGTCTTCTCTCCTACGACCTCGTTGAACCTTTGAATCTGAATATTCGCTCGAATCCGGACCAGGTTCAGAATCTGCAACCGTACTCTCGTCCTCCTCTTCATCCTCCTCCTCTACGTCAGATTCTGACTCTTCGTCTTCTTCCAGGTGAATCTCCTCAACCCGAGCCGCAAGTTGAGGCCGTGGTATTATCGTGCGGCAAAGAATATGCACCCCATTGTATGATGGTGATATAATCTTTCTATACAAGACCGGGTCAAGAATTCCTCGTATTGATTTGGAAATCAAACGAAGCTTAAATGCCTCCTGAGGATGTTTGGGATCATACAGGTCATCAAGCAAAGTATTGAAGATCCGGGTGTGGATTTCCGGAGGAAGATGGATGGTCATTTTCGAGAATAGGGGAGTGTCAAAGTCCGAAGCTCGCAGATGTGGGTTTGTGGTGCTTCTTATACTTGAGCGGGGATGAATACGAGATGTTGAATGACACAACCGTGGTTAGTAGCCGGTTACCATTCTCCTCTGGAGCAAATGTAAAGAAATCAACGGGCGTAGCAGAAGCAGGGCATCAAGCATCTTACTTTCCAAGACTCCGCTATTAAAATATTAGAGTTGCTGATGGGGCATATTGCCAAGGCTTCACTTTCTGTAGTGACTGGTCAGAGATACACAGCAGCGTTACACTGCTCGAATTTATTCCCCAGATCTCAGCCTCGCGCTGGCAATTGCTGCTTCCCATGCGAGTTGTAGGATATGGTCTCAGCAGGGCTGGACACAAGTTGCTAAACCAATCCACTCAGAATCATGCCTCGCTCAAGCATTGAAGTCCTGTCTACAGCTATCTCCGGAGTCTCTGCCCTTCGTTCTTATTGCCCTACCTTGAGCAGGAGTAAGATTCAGTCTTAAAGTCTAATCTTTCATGCCATACAGTTCTTCAGGACCAGCATTTCATTCAAATATGATGTGATGTCATATAGCCATTTCAGCGTCTAATCTTTCTACTATGGGTCCCAGGTGTGGCTTCCATCTGTACAACTGCCAAAATGCTACGTACTTGTAGACAAGCGAGGCATTAAATGAGTTGAGACTTGCAGGGAGCCTAGGATGTGGTTGATGAGTCACCAACTTGCTTTAAGGAAGCTGACATCTCCTCTTCTCATCAGCGTAGCCGAGTTGGAAGGGTGGATTCCGGAAGAAGGAACCGAACCCGGTGCGATTCGGTTCCGTTATGGTAGGCTGTTCCTGAACTCGGACTGAATGCAACTCTACCCCGATGCTCTAGGATACTCGAGAAATCGATATATAAGAAACCTCCAACGGTCTATAGCAGCGAAACAGGCTCATAACTAAAAGAATATAGTCATTCGGAATAACCATATAACCCAATGAAGTAACAGCAATGACCCTAATTAACTCTGAAGCTAGAAATCCCCTACATCTGGCAATTTAGAGGGGATGTATAATGACATAACTAAACTCGGCGAAATCACCAGAATATCCTCATGTCCGATGTTCCACTGCTGCATCTACTGAGACAGATAGGAATTAGGAAGTCGATTTTTAGTGTTCTATTGGCGATATGCTTGGAGCGGTCCGAAATTTGGGAGGTATGGGGAAAACCCATAGATTTCTGACAATGAATTAAGGTAGAGGCTTGTGTGGGAGCCGCCCCGTTCGATTGGGTGCGCCGCCAGTTTGGGAGATATGTTAACTAGTTACTGTAGGGAGTATGGAGCACTCGGGCAGGAGGTCGCCGCGGCCCGCGGAGTCTAATATTGGTCCGGGTTTGTTGTCTATTCTGAAAGCGGGTCCCATACAAGACGAAAATCTTTGCAAACGCCTACTACCTACCGAAGGAGGAATAGGCCAATCAGATCGCCAAAGACGCATTAGTGGACGTCGGACATTGCGGACTTTCGGGGTTAACTGAAGCAACTGCTTCCCCCCGGTCTCCCCGATTTCTCAGATGCTTATTTCCATATAACGTTGTAATGCCCGATCCGCCAAGCCTTGGAACTCATTGTTTTTCAGCCCAGCTACATCCAACAACCACGACTCTGAGAACGTGGCAACGCAAAAGATGACGCAGAATATGGCGCAAAATACGGTAGGCAACGGTTTTTCAGGAGGTGAAACAAGCACTGACGAAAAGCTTCGGCATAACCAGAACGGCCTCGCAGGCGATGCGAACAGTCAGGTTACACTGCCACCAATTGGAACCTCTGACGATCCTGAAAAGACATCAGGACAAGAGACACCGAACGATGCGACTCCGCCTGCTCCAGTCAAGCCGCCAATGTTTGAAGTACCAGATCGTGGACTTGTGGCCTGGCTTCAAGTCGCTGGTGGATTCTCGCTGTTCTTTAACACATGGTATATTGCATCTCAATCCAGCACTTAAGTTGCAGAACCAAGCTAATCATGATGTGTAGGGGCAATTTGAATACTTTCGGGAGTAAGTAATTCACTTTTCAGCTCCGACTCTACGCCCTTTCGCGCGCACCGATTCACGGCCAGTTCGCACCAAAGTGCATTTGCTGACTACATCCAACAGTTTTCCAGACATACTACGAAGAGGGTCAATTGTTCACCGAGACTTCCTCAAACATTGCATGGATCGGATCAATTCAAGCTTTCCTGGTCCTTTTCGTCGGAACCATCTCAGGTCCGATATTTGACCGAGGATATCTCCGAACCCTTCTTGCTGTCGGTTCTTTCCTCATCACCTTTGGCTATATGATGCTCAGTATATGCAAAACCTATTGGCAAGTTGTGTTGGCCCAGGGTTTCTGCATCGGGATCGGTGGTGGACTACTCTTTATCCCAGCAATAGCCCTCCTCCCAACCTATTTCCGTCGTAGACTCGGCCTGGCCGTGGGTTTGGCTGCTGCGGGCAGTTCGATGGGTGGTATCATCTATCCAATCGTCTTTTACCGACTTATTGACCGGATTGGCTTTGGCTGGTCCACTCGAGTCATTGGGTTTATCGCTCTAGCCACCTTACTCGTCCCGATCCTGGTGATGAGACAGCGCATCAAGCCCCCCAAAGCCCGAGCCTTGATTGACACCACCGCCTTCACTGATAGGCCCTATCTCCTGTTCGTCTTCGGTGCAGTCACGGGCTTCATTGGTCTGTATGTCATGATGTTCTATATCTCCTTCTACGGTGAAGTCAATGGCTATACCAACCACAGTTTATCATTCTACGTCATCCCAATTCTCAATGCGGGCTCCGTCTTCGGCCGAACAGTCCCCAATGCGATTTCCGACAAGACTGGTCCTTTCAACCTGATCGGTCCTGGAGCCATCATCTGCGGCATCTTGATCTTCTGCATGCTGGCAGTAAAGAGTGCCGCCGGTGTAGTCGTCATGGCCGCTTTTTTTGGTTTCTTCTCGGGTGTCTTTATCGCCTTGCCGCCCGTTTGTCTTGCTGCATTGACAAAGGACAAGTCGAAAATCGGGACGAGAATCGGTATGGCTTTTGGCATCATCTCGTGCAGTGCGCTCGTTGGTGGGCCTGGGTCGGGTGCGGTTCTGGGAACAGATCCTACTAATTTGCATTGGACGAGCACTTGGGTATTTGGTGGGGTCTTTACCATCTTCTCCGGCTGTCTCTTTATCTTGGTTAGAGGGTGGACCTCTGGATGGAAGCTCATGGTCAAGGTTTGAATCTCGTCTCAGTCTTCCATTGTATACCGCCATATAGTTAGCGCCTGTACGTCATAATCTTACATTATCCCCCTCTTTTCCCAGAATGCTCTGAAAGTTTCTGCTAGCAGTGCCTTCCTCCTCCACCCACCCCAACCCCTGCAGCCCCTTATGGGTTCTGAGAGAAATTTGTCAGTTTCACCAATACCTGAAACCTGAGTAGACTAAAACTGAACTCACATCCAGACATTGGTTTATTTTCTTTATCACTTGTCGAATTTCGTCGCCCATGCCGCTCATTGCCTCATTTCCCACCTTCTCTTCCTCCTGCTTCTTACTTGCCCACTTCTGTTCAAATTCTTTGAAGCACGCGTCTCTCTTTGGTTTGTTACACGGTTCTGGATACACACATTTCATGATATCCTTGAAGGGGCCCTGCGCGTTGGGGTATTTTGCCTTGAGCTTTTCGACGAAAGGCTTGAGGTGCTTGTGATAGCAACGGTTCACATGTGCATTGCCATTGGTGGGGTCGACACACAATTTATCGAACTTCAGCTTCATGGCCATGCCACACTGAACTAATTCACTTTTACCAATTGAGCCCTTTCCATTACCACACCCAATAGCACCAACACCAGGTAGGCCTGCTTGGGCACCGATACTTGCGACAATGGAGATGAATATCAATACAAAAATAGACTTCATGTTGTTGTTATACTTTCCATTCAGGGGTAGCAGTGAGGGCGTTCGCGAGCTTAAAAAGATGGGAGCAGTTGTATGCTGCAACCTACTTTCTCCCCAAGCTGGGGGCGTCACCTACTATTATATACCTATGCTGTGAGCTATATACATTCCAGCTGGTGAGATGTAAACATAGCAAGTAAACAAGAGCAAGAGATAAGGGGAATGATCAAGGGGTATGAAGTATGCCCGCCGGCTGTAAGTAGCTCCCATAGCTGCCGATGGGACCACAGTGACAAGAATAAGAGACCTGGTCCTGTTGAGGGAATTAGAGACCTCATAATGTGCCACTTGCTGTAAGGCAAGCCTTGAATAAGGTGGCCATTTTCTATATACAAGGATCATCAAGAGTGATTGTATTCATAAGTCATCTTCAAGTTACAGAGAAGCAGGCATAGGAGTACCAGACCCCCAAAAGTAATTAGTTCAGCTCCATCCTATAGCTTAAAGAACCTACCTAATTCAAGTAAGAGTTATGATAGATGTGCAATAGAGTTCCATAGTTTATGATGTGTCATAACCACAGCAATGGTCTCCCTCCACTAAGAAAACCCAGATAGATGATGACAGATGTGGCACATTCCCCTAAACTCTTGTTGATACCATGGATTAAGGGTCTGATCATTATGCGTCATTTCCTTTACCCCTTACCTCACCTCTCCATTGTATCCACATCTGAACTCTCATATAATAAGGGTACTGCTAAAACGACAACCCCTAGGATAGAATGACACCGTTTAAACCCAATTGGGTAGCTGCCTTCCCTTTCTCAGTGCTGCGCACAGGCTTCCGCACCCTATTAAAATCTGCCTGTGCCTGTGCCTCTCTACCTTAGGTCTCCGTCTTCTTCTACAGGGGTTTATTCTACCACAGGGGCTCTACTTTAGGGGTTCTACTATGCCCCAGTGGGCGAAACAGGCCTACATTCAGAGCAGAGACTTTATATAGTAAATTTAATTATTTTTATCCTCTGCGGAGCGCTGCACAGAAGAGTATTTTGCCGAGGTTATATAACAGATTTGATTATCTGATTGGGTTTAAACAGTGTCGTTCTATCCTAGGGGGTGTCTTTTTAGCAGTACCCTATAATAACACCTCAAATGTTTGAATCCAGGATATTTACCGCTAGCCTGACTAGGAATCTGGATATACTCTTGACATCTAGTAGTTATAACAGTCCTAAGGGGGATCCTAGGATGTCGCTTATAGATCCTAGGATTATTCTATCTAATATTATGGAGCCCCGGATCTCGCTGGTGAAGCCAAGTGTCTCTCTTAGGTCTTTGGCTTCAACCCATTTCTAAAGTAGTTCTCAACTATATGAGTTATTGTATAAGTCTCAATCTACTGAGTCTGCTTTAGAGCTCAACCTCCTCTATACCATTATACTTTCTGTGAGAGTGTGTATGCTGTAATGAGCCTCAAATGTCAGATATTGTAATATAAAATTGCCCTTGCCAGAGTCAAAATAAACAGTCTTGAGTATGCAGCTAAGGGCCTAAGGCCATCAGATAAATTTCCTAATTAACTCTTCTTCTTCTTCTCTTTTTTTTCTTTCTGTTATTTCTTTCTTGTTCATTGTCTTGCTCCTCTTCACGAGTCTTATCCCCCCAAGCTGAGTTACTCTGTTCTTCGTCCTCACCAGTTGAATGCTCCAGAGTCAAGTATACATCAACCTCTGTTTCCAATGTTCTACCGTCTACAGAGACTCTAAACTGTACAGCTTGTTAGCACCATGTGAACTAACGTCGTGTAGAAGAAATTATCGACTGGATGATAAGGGGTGTCAAAAGCATAGGTCTTTTGCTGAAGTGTTACTCCTCCTACGGATGCCTCATGTTCCTGAATTACTACCCTAGTTCTGTCAACTAACTCCTTAAAGCACCAAATTAGAAACAGCCCTTTGCACCCGGCCAGGCATTTAGGGAGTTTTCGTGCAGCTTTGACCTATATATATAGGGGCCATGAGCGCGCAGCAGCCTGTGTCTCACATATCATATTCTCAGATTGCCTCCGGGTCCTAGAGTTTGTCACTGGCTTCTACAGTTGCGACGTCATGAGTAAAAGTCGGCCACACCATTGTCTTTTTCTGTAGGGCCATCACCCTTGTCACTGATAATCGGCAGACACTGGAAAATTAGAGTATGCGAGGGAAGTGTATTACACCAAGACAATCTGATCAACCTAGGAATCCATACTACAACATAAATAAATTGTCCATTCCAACACAAGACTAAGAATGCGGACACCAGTATGTCGTGAGACCTGAGACTGCAACTAAAAGAGGATTTCTTGAATACTGTACATCTTGGGAATTTAGCCCTAGGCTTGTGCCTTGGCAGAGAGGAATGAGGAACATTGGTGTTGTTCTCTGGAAATTATCACTGAAGGGTATGACAAGGCAGGACAATATAAATGCCATCCACTCAGGGCCGGCTACAAGTCTTAGCACTGACAGACTCGATGAATTACCTATTGACTCTTTATGAACCCCTAGCAGAAAAATATACCTTGCATATAAGTTCTCCCAAGGGCAAAGCTGTCGAGCCTATGGGACAATCTTGATCAGCAATATGCACTTTTTTATTTATCTAGCAGCTTTGTTTATGGCTGCGACAGCTCTTCCATCTTATCCATACTCTAAAGGAACTGAAAACCACCTCAAGCCTGTTCTGCAAGCCCTACCAGTTCTTGGCGGTCCTGAAACTCACAACTCCAACTCATTATTGGGAGCCCACGATAATGACGAATCCAGTATGAATGAGTTCTCTGATGATCACTCCAACTTAAACGAGTTCGATCTACAGAACACTGTGGATCAATCAAAGGATCTCTCTACCCACGATAGCTATAACAAGGCATTGCTCACCAACCCGTTGGAGACTGTCGACCCAAATGTTGGCCCCCTTGTTGAAGGTCCTCTAGTAGAGGGGCCGCTGCTGGAGAGGCCTGCGGTGTCAGTCTAATGAAATGAGGTACAGTGGAGATCACGGTATTTACTAATTATTATGGCTCCCCCATCAGTCAACTGCAAGCTCCACCAGTACTCCAACACTCCATGGCTTGTTTCTGATATCTCTTGCTGATCATAGCAGTGCCTGCCAAGGTAGAGGCTGCAACTTCTATAGGCCGTCTCATGTCATATGCATTGTGCCTCACATTAGACACCAAACACTATTCCTTCAATATGCTGGTTGCAGTACTCATGTATACAGGAGTTGGGGCTTTTAAGGGGGTTGTTAAAGAATTTCTTGCGTACCTACTGATGTTATGAGATCTTATTATTGTGATCTCACATACAGATGGAAAAAAAAAAAGAGCGCTATAGGGGAACATGCTAAGTATTAATACCTAACGTAAGCAGGCTGGAGGAGATCTGCTTAGGGGGTTCGTAGAGATTATCCCCTATCCTTGCTCTAGACGCTCTACTCACTCGAATCCCTAAGGTATACATCTTAACCAGAAAACAGGATCCACTCATCGATGATATGGTTACCTTTATAGATCGACTACGGTACGCGAAGCTCTTTCGGTTCTATAAGCACTAAGATCTTAGACTCGAGAAATCACAGCGCTAGTTTAACAGGATAGATTATATCAAAGTCTCTCTTATTCCGGGCGCCTCTTATTGGCTTATATAAATAGGTAGTTTTTTCCCGACGCTTAGAAGTAGATTAACCATAGTCCTCGCTAGGTTAAGAGTCTATTAGAGGATACAGACCTATGGCTCTGGATAGCCTACTTTAGCTTTCCCAGATCTCGAATACAAAGGTACCCCAGGGATCAAGAGGCTTATTGTAGAGTAGCGTAAAGCCTAAATGATAAGTTATATTTTCACAGTAGCTATGGCGGACTATTTGTACCTTATGGACTTTGGGCTTTTTAGAATGACAGCCTGACAGAGTGGCCGCGAGCTGCAAGCGGAGATAGTGTAGGACTTCCTACACGGTAGATAGCCATTCCTTCCACTCTGAAAGGGAAGCAAGACCTCGAATAAACCGTCGGGCGAATGAAGGGGGATATAGTGTATGGCATAGGTTGCACGTCGCACAATTGTGGGGTGGCTCCCAATCCACTGGCACGCCATTGCTAAAGCGCTGGAAAAATTCACAGTAAGAACGCGGCGACAGCAAATGCGTGCTCCATAACAAGATGAGAGGATCCATCAGATCTGCTTTTGCGACATCAGGACGCCGTGCTGATAATCCCTTGCTTTGCCCTCGCAAAAACTCAACGTATCGGGTCTCGATCCGCGACAAGTGTAAATCTGAATGAGACCAGTCCACATTCTGCATCGTTGATGCCGACTTTGATACCCTCATTACAGCGTCATACAAATCACAGGAAGAATCTCCCACATTTTGATAGTGCTCGAAGATATCAATGAAGCATGGGTAGAGATTGACTCCCAACTGCCTCGGTACTGGCTTCGATTATCTGAGTCATATTTGGGAAAAGATTGGTCGGACGCGTCTCCTCCAGCAACAACTTTCCTAAAAACTGTTTCAGGAACTCGCTTGTGCTATTGTTGGGAGTCAAAGTGCCATGACCATCGTCGACACTCGAGCACGTCCCGGGCAACGGAATATTCTTCTCTGACAGTAGATGTAAATCCCGACGGAGCTTCTGAGCAGGAAGAGCATCTCTTCGTAGGATAAACTTGCACAATTGGCACAATTGTACGAACGCATTATCTGCGAGGCCCTTTCCCCGCCGCGTCGTCCACGGCACAACCGTTTGTTTTTGACATCGGAGGCATTCGATAGAAAGATTATCGGAGTCACCAAGATTTTCCCATGCTAACTTTGTCATATTTTCGAAGTGCAGCCTGCAGGACTCGGGACACGAATACGTGAGACTATCCTGATCGATACATCTTGAGGCCAGCTGAAGGGGGAATCCTTCGTTCCATAGTGCCATCTTTGATGTCAAAAACAATCCTCACGAAGGCTTTATGATGTAGTGTCAATGCATGGAGGACCATCAGAACATCTGTCCCGACCAAGTCAGTCAATTTCTTTCGATGCCGAGTTGCAAAATGCCTACCTAATGGAGGGATCTGATCCGTTGTCCACTCCCATCCGCCATGCTGCCCGTACGGCTTTTCGGATAATTGACTTGATTCAAGCGCTGGCGTGCCCAGGGCTGGTAAATGAGTCCACCAAACGGGAAATCGATGGATAGCCCGTGAGACATAGATTGACCATCGACGTCCCTCCACCCTGGACTGTCGGGCTATCGGGTCCGGTACAGTTTTAATTTCGTGGACATACTCAGTCTTGAATAGGCCTTTCGTTTTTGAGACCGTCTGCTTCAAGTTCAAGAAACATCGAAGCAGTTGCTTATGTTGCCGGCATTCCTGCGCAGACACGATCGGTGCCGCCTTTTGCAGCAATGGTGTGGCCTCAGACGATTCCTCGACCACGAATTTCTCTCTGTCAACCATGATGCCTCTGCGTTATGGTCGCGAGACAGAACAGCAGGTTTAAGGTGTGGTCGAGTTCCCAGGACAAGACTCCGCCACCAAGATCGATGATGTCCCGTCTGTATTGTTACATAATGATTATCAGCCTATCAAGTTCACATAAATGACCCCTAAGCGCTGAAGCCCGGCTACTAAAGTACAATGACGACATGTGTCTTTTTGCATTCAACTACTGCAGGTCTCACTCAGTTCATCCTCACAAGGGTGACAAGGCTATTCGAATGGAGACCGACCGAGTCTTATGCCCCGATACCGCAGCCCACGTTCGACTATCAAGGTTAGTTTCATGCACTTGTCTATCACATACTAGCCTCATCAGCTACGGCGCAACTGATTCACAGTTTTGGCATTCAATTCTAATCCAATGTGTCAATGCTCATATCTGACTGGTTCAACTGGATAGGAGAGTTCCGATTCCGAGACCCTGTCATGATATCATACTGCTTTAGTCTATCAAACAGCTCAAGTCTCTGTGGAGTACACTGCCTACAAGTTACTTGTGCAAGTAGTGGATGATTTTGTGAACATATGCTTGCGAGTCATGACAACACAAAGATTGCCTAGACTGGATAGAGTTCATGCCAGAGGTAGCTCGGGGGGGTCCGCTATACAGACCAAGAAAAAATCCACATTGGCCTGCGGGCCGGTAAAGGAAGGTAAACCGATTCCATGAGCGCGCATATTCCTCTTCTGATTGCCAGGACACTGCATTTCTAACACAATACAGTTCCCCTGTGGATAAGCCTTGGCCGTGGATCCGAGCAAGGCTACTTCAAACCATCTACCCACTATGGGTCTGCGCTAGTGAGTTGACCATGGAGCCAGAGGGGATCTAGTGAGAGGTTAGATACTATGTAGTAAACATAAGTATACCTTTCTCTACCATGGCACCCCTAAATACCCTTATATCAATTCATAGAAGAGACACGAAACACGCACCAAACTTCAGTACTGTGCGACTTCAGATCCTTCCAGTTCTTCCCTGGGTATAGCGATACATAGTATGAGTATGGCAAGACTGTTCCTATTAGCAATGTGCTCAACGGTACCAGTCTTAACTCACGAGGAACTAAGATTATAGGGGTTGTGAGCTCACCGCAGTCAACGAAGGCGTCAATCTTGCGCGACATGTTGCAAAATTAAAAATCCGGGATACTTGGAAATGTCAAATGCAATGATGGCATCACTTGTAATTTCGATGGTGATGATCTTGAGTTGGGGCACATAGGACGTTGCGATGGTGGCCGAGGTCGAGGCGGGCCGAGGTTGGAGGCTTGGTTGGGGGTTGAAATGAGTGACGAGGAATTTCGACTACTGTACGATAGGTAATGGCGAGTAAAGAATGCATTGGAAGATTTTATGGAGGATATTATCCTGACAAGAAGAAGGCAAGTTTCTTTTGGCCCTGTTGAACAATCCTTATTCACTGAACAGATTCATGCATCCAGCAATATGTTGACAGTGAGGTTATATATCCAGTCAGATAAAGCTTCTCAAACTTCAATAGGTCCCTTAATACCCCAATCTATATCTCGTCATTATCACGTCTGCTCTTTTGCACTGATGATCTTCCTCCCAGGCATGTAAATGATGCAACTGACATGGCAACAGAAATCACGGCTAAAACAAAGTCAGTTGAGTGGATCATTGATGCTGGAATGAACCTACCTAAAATCGAATTCATATAATAATATCCCACAGTATCTGTCAGAACTCCCGAGAAGAGTGACCCGAAAAGTAATCCAACAGAGAAACTCAAAGTGGAAATCGAGTAAGTTCGGTTATAGCCTCCATTTGGTCCAAATATTCCCGGCTGCTTTTCTTCTGCCTCATCTACAGCACCTGTCGTAAATTTCTCAGTCAGTCTTTGGAACTCCGATGCTTGCAAGAATGATCACTGACACGTAGTCTCAATAGTAGCAACACTGCTCATTAAATTGGTGACAGCTCCAATAGCAATAATGGAACCGATGTATGTAGCCTCCGCTGAGCTCTGAGGCGTAGCCCAAGGAAAGCGCTTCTGGTCCGCCGCGCCAACAAGCCAAAGCAACGGAGCTAGAAGAGCAAAGCCAATGGTTGCGGGCATTCGAGTACCGATTTTATCTCGGAGCCATCCGTAAAGAGGGCTGAGAAATATGATAGGGCCTTCTAATCCGAGGAAGAGAAGTCCAGTCGGTAAGCTTCCCCAGCCGAATGCGAGGTTCACGTGGATGGGAATAGTCGTGCTGTAGCTGGCGATAATGGCGGAGTATACCGTGGAGCATAAGAGGCCGGTAATAACTCTGGGCTGCAGGAGTATGACCCTGTAGAAAGATGCAGTTGGTTTTGCCGTTGCTTGTTGTGTCTGGTCGTTTGGCACAGGGTCATAGGAAGCCTCGGACCCGGAGATGAGAGGGGAATTCTCGTTTGTACCGCCTGGCGTAGTGCTCGAACAGTTGGAATTTCGCTCCGTCTTCCGCTTTTCCACGAGCAGGAGTCTTATCACAATATCCAATGCAAGGATGAACAAAACACTCCCCCAAGTAGCCCAGTAACCGGCTAACTCGAGTAGCACACCGGCAGCAGCTGGGCCGGAAAGGGCACCCAGGCTCACAAAGCTCCGCACCACTCCAAAGACCTTTCCCATATTTTTCCCCTCAATTGAGTCGCGCAAGGTAGCGAAACCAATGATCCAAGCCGCAGTGCCACCGATGGCTTGAAGGATTCGTCCGATAAACAGTCCCGCCACTATTGCATCGCCGAACGTCAGTTCTCATCTCGCAACGCCGTGGTATTATCAAGGAGCTAAGCTTCACATACAGCTGGTGGCAACAGCTAAGATAGCCGTTCCGACAAAGGTGATCACTAGCGAGAATACAAAAGGCGCCTTGCGAGACTGGCATCGATCTGCCAGAGGCCCAATGAATAGAGACGAGATTACTGTCACGATCGCATAGCACATTAAGAGTAGATAGGTGACTTTTTGAATGTCTGAAAATCCGACATGGTTGCGGTTCTCGAGCATGTATGGAAGAATGGGAACAAGGAATCCGTAGGAGAATGTTTCTACGAGCATAGATTCAGGGAATCAAAGGTCAGATCCGTAATATTGCGTTGATCAATGGGTTTCTGGGGTTTCTTCTCATTTTGCTTGTAATCGTGGAGAAGACCTACCGGTGAACCCAGCGATAGAGACACAGACCATCAGGAATGGTGCTGAAGAGCGCCAACGGTAGCCCCAGGGCCTCTGCTGGGAGTCGTCCATGATTGGCGACCAGATGGAATAGAAAGACACGCTGCTTGAGTCCTGAGATCACGAAGGGGCGTACTTAAACCTAGGAAAGATCCGTCCAGACGACCGAGGGATTGTTCAGAAGTCCTCAAATCATAAACAAATAATATCGCCTAATCCGTTCCCAACAAGTATCAACCACCCAACTCTCAGTGTGGCCATCGCCGGACAGTCGGGTCGGTGAGCAAACAACCAGACTAATCCAGGATGCACCAATAATCCCTTTCTGCTGATCAATACAACTAGCCCAAGATATTAATTCCTTGGACCTTTGAGCCAAAGTGGATACAGTCTACCCAAATGCCGATGACGATCGAATTGACGAATTGATCTCACACGGAGATCTACACCTCCTGACCAGTGAACATGTCTCGAGAATGGATCCACTGCAATGATGTACGCACGAGCAGATTGACTTTATTAAAGGATGCTTAGAGGTCGGATCATAGATCCTAGTAGGCTAGTACTGTAGTAGTTTGCTATGGTGGAGAAGGAAGATCGTGATCCACATCAGCTCAGCGATCCAAGACCTGCGAACTGTGGGTCCTTACAGAGAAACATGGAAGTTGTGCTGGTAGGAACTAGTATGATATGAAATTTAAAATAATGCAATTGTGTCGTGAAAACCAGATACTGATTGTAACAAATTTGATGTAACTACCTTCTATACCTACAGTGAGACTTCTGTCTTTGTATCATGCTCATCAAAAAGCGAACGAGGAAGTGTCCCATATATAAATTCACCAGGAATAGCAGGTTCAATCATACCAGCCATGAAGGAGTTGATGTTTGGAAGGCTGTTGCTTGCAATGAGCGTGTAGAAGTTGCCGCTGTTCCATGTCACAAAACAGTGACGGAAGTAAGGCCGAATTGCTTGTGCCATATCTTCGAGCGGGACCTCATTGAGATTCATGGATGTGAGAATCTTCTTGCCCTTTTCCACAAGATCCTCACTGCTGAAATAGCGGGCCTTGAAACTGTGATCTTTCTGCAGCTCCCGCCGTTGGTATTCCAAAACGTCCACATGTCTGAATTTTTCGACGAAGATCATCAGTCCGTCTTCTTTTAAGTGCTGCGAGACAAAGCCAATTTGAGCCGGCCGGTTTGGCGAGTACATCTGGAAGGTCGTGTCCTCGAGAATGATATCAAAGCCCCCAGCGAATTTGCTCAAGTCGTGGCGGGAAGACAGCAGTTGAGGAGTGAGGTGATGAAAGGGACCAACGAAAAAGCGAGCATGTGGAGGCTCGCCATAGGCGAGGAAGGCTTCATAATTTTCCTGGTTCGGACTGCAACAGAGACTTTCAATGCGGCCTTCTGCCAGCTCAGAGAGTGTCCGCGCCATCGTGCCCTCCGCCGTGCCCAAGGAGTACAGATGGAGGGTTCCCGCTTGCTTTTGCGAGTATTGGAGAATCGCGTGTCCCAGCCTGCACTCTTCTTCGAGTCGATATGGGATACTGCTGTGGTAGTGCTGATCGAAGGGCCCTCGCCGCTGCTCGTGCAGATGGACGAAACGAGTCATCAGCTCATCTCCACCCAGCAATCGTTTGTCGACCTGTGGCTCCTTCACTGGCCTTCCCGAACGGCCAGCCGCCGTGGCCGCGAACCATTCGTGAAACTTGGTCACGCGGGGCCCGTTGTTGCACTCTTCCTCGAAGGAAATGCTCCCTGTCCTGTCGTTGTCGCGACACATGGACAGAGTGATGGTCTCGGCCCCTGACGGAGTCGATGGCACATCTTTCTCTGTGGTCAAGGTGACAACGCTATTCATGTTGGAGACTGGGAGAGAGAATGATCAAGAAAGGATGAATTCCAGAAGAAATCGAGAGTGAGCAGCTCCTTCAGGACGAGGAGACTGTCAGTACAGAGGCACTACTCCATAGTAGGTGACTGAATTTATAGATCCCTCCTGAGTCGTAACGCAGCTCCACAAAAAAGCACATGTACCTAATTCAGGGTTAAGTTGAGTCGATCTCGACCAGACCGCCAGTTCGATGTGATACTTCACATCGAACCATGAGATCTCCATCCGAGTCAATTATTGTGTAAACAATACCCACTTGAGGGGTCTCGAGCGGGCCGTGGCCTGTGGGTGAGCTTCCCTTGGTCCATGAGCGGGCAGAGTTAAGCAGCTTACCCGCCAAATAATATGACAGTGATCAACATGCACAGTTCGGTATGATACGATAGAGTTATTCAAGAATTCCTCACCTTTGTGATTGGCTTAGTATCCCCGGGGATTCGGGGATCCACCCATACGCCCGTGGGCAGTACGTCTCCGTGGAGTTGATAGTTGACTACGAGATTTTTAGTTGTAATTTGTCTATTTTTCTACTCCGCACTCATTTTTGTACTCATGCGGGAATGCCCTCTGACATCCTTTATTTTCTTCAGCTTTTTCGTCTTACTTCATGCTCCGTGGAAAGACATTTGACAACAGCTTGAAGCCACTGCCGTGAATAATGGATTCTAGTGATTTCCAAGTCTACTCGGCCCAGATTAGGCTGGATCTTTGGGAGGGTTTGTCAGACCAGAACCATCCTCTGAATCAAGTATGGCCATCATTCTTATGGAACGAACTCACCGCCCAGAACTTTTCTCGCAAAATCAATCAATTCGAAGGCCTACGAAAATTCCAATTCACCATTATTGAGCGGGATCCTACGACAGGAGCTGACGTTGTTGTCGCCCGGGCACGATCGGTCCCCTTTTTTTGGCCAGAACTTGAGGAAGTGAGAGAGACCGGCGGCGTATCAGCCAATCCACATGTCTTGAATAGCCTCCCTGCTGGTGGCTGGGGGACTATTGTCACTCGAGGGGTTCGGCAGCACATGGTGAGGGAGGGACTTCCTCAATCATCTGTACCACCACCCTTGACGAGGGACCAGGAAAGAGATTTGACAGCTTGCCAGGCGGCAGACAAACCCAATGCTCTGTCTGCGCTTTCCATGACTGTGCGGGCAGATCGTCGAAAGCGTGGTTTGGCCGAAATGCTCGTCGAGGCCATGAAACAGACGGCACAAGCAGAGGGCCTCCAAGCCCTTGTTGTTCCCTTACGGCCAACCAGAAAAGCCGAGTTTCCCTTGGTTCCCATGCAAGAGTACATGACCTGGAAGCATACAAAAGAGGCACCCAGCACTCTCGCAGCTACATCACCACCTTCCATGGAAAATGGTCATCCTGCCAACCATGAGCTTCCGTTTGATCCATGGCTACGCAAACACCTCTCTCTCGGAGGTACGATGGTCAAGGTCGCGCCATGCAGCATGACAGTTCATGGGAGTATTGCCGAATGGCAAGAATGGACGGGCGTTGATTTGCACCGTCATCTGCAAGAGATGCAGTTGAAGGATCTGAAGAAAGAGTTGGAATCCAACCGAGATTATCTCGAGATCCCCTTCCCTGGAGGATTGGCGCCACTAAAGTTGTATGTGGCAGAGAAGAGGTGCTCCTATTTCGAGCCCAATATCTGGGTTTATCACGATCTCTCCCATTCCAGTGAGACCGGCAAGTCTTGTGCTGGTGGGATTTAAGCTCGGGGCGATGTTATGTAGATGTTAATCATGTACACGCTCTGCGAAAGAGGATGCTGGGTGTTTTTTTAAAGTCAGAATAGAAGATGGACATTGACTGCACCCATCTGCCCTCGGATCTTTGCAGGGTATAGAGACTGAGTAGTCCAACTTTCTTTTCTGTGTAGATATCTCTCGTCTCGGCTCAAGCCAGGTTTGAAGTGAACTGTGCAAAAAAACTACTCTGTAATCAATAGTATTGGGCCTCGGTAATTCTAACCACATTTACAATGCCTTGAAGATCTTTACTAATTCCAACACCTCGTGCATTGTTGATCTTGATGCGTGATCAATCTATCTCCACTTCAGCTGAACTCGAAGAGCCATCTCTTAGGTGGCGTCACTAGTTCAGCCAGATCGCCGATTCCACACGAGCTCATCAGATCTGCATTGTGACATGTTCATTGTAAACAAACTGCACGAACTCTGGCTCTAAAGGGACCTATGGAATATGCCGTATCCAGCACGCTTTCAAGAGCAAACAAACCAGACATGCAAAGATATCCCCTTGATTTTACAGGAGTTTGCTAGTCCGCATCTATCAAACGCCACAGTAAAGTGGGCGCATCTTTAGTAACTACTAGTGATTTAGTGCGACTCTGTAGATATTTTCGGTCTAACTGTATACAGAAAGCAAATAAAAATGGCAGAATTGATCAGACCCAATTGCAAAGGTTGATGATACTTTAGCTTGGACCGGATAGCTCCAGCCCGATTCCATTCAAATATATCGATCTCTACACCTCGTTCGTGTTCGAGTCCTTCACTGTCCTTGCCCTCTTGATTCTGGGAAGCGGCACGATCACAATCCTATTGACTTTTGCCTCAGTTCCGAAGCATTGACGCTGACAGCCAACAATGACCAAAACCTTCATCACGAGGATTCATCCGCCTCCGAGACAGAGCTTGACTCTACCGACAGACTCTGACCCATCACCCAGCACAAATCCGCCTATGCTCAACGATGCAATAAACGTACGGCTCACAGTATTTGTGAATGATCAAAACACAGACCCTGCAGTCGAAATCGACGACGACGACGCCCGCAGCTGGCACTTTGTTATTTACGACAACCAGGACCCTCAAAATCCAGTGCCAGCAGCGACCATCCGATTGATCACGCCACCGCAAGTCCCGCATCAAAGCCTACTCGATTCGCAGCGAGAACGGAAGGCAGAATGGCCGAAATACGACTTGTTCAATGAGCCCGCTATTCGGCTCGGACGGCTAGCATGTTTGCGGGAGTACCGCGGACACGGCCTGGGTAAACGCGTCATGCAGGAAGCCCTAGATTGGGCGAGGGAACATCCGGCCGAGATCAATCAGGCTTTATTGCACAATTTGAACGAGGTTGGTGGTGATGTGCGCACGATGCCGGGTGGAAAGTGGTCTGGCTTAGTGCTTGTGCATGCGCAGGCACATCGGGAGGCGGCGTATACGCGACTCGGGTTCGTCACTTACGGGAAGTTAGGGGTCTGGGAGGGGTTTGAACATGCTGGGATGGTGTTGCGGCTTGATGTAAAGAGGGATTTACATCTGTAGATGCATTCAACTACATGACCAATCAAGTAGTTTGCACATTGTCTACCCCGTTCTGTCACTCCGATTTGACATATACGGAAACACGCCCTGCGCAACACTTGTGTAAAAGAAAAGAACCAGAAAAGAGTAGACGCCCTTTACAGGTAGGCTGCGCAAACAAACCTAGAATAACCTAGGCACGAGGCTGCCTCAGAGACATGGCCCATCAGCAATCGAGACTTGCTAGGGTGGTACTACGACAAGGCCTTTGAGGATCTTCGGAAAATCAACTGCCGGACTATTGCCAAATCATGCACCAAGGCTGTCGAACCGCACAAGCAAATTAACTACCTCTATAATGACAAAATGATCATCTCCGGAGTATCGCAGCGGATGGACCCAGAAATGACAAGACCCGGATGGTGGCCAGCCGGCGTCCCACACCGCGAGCCAGATCATCTCCTTAAGCGAGGTGAGCAAACCTCCGGATATCACGCAAAGTGGTTTGATATTAATGTTCAATCCCAGACCGACTCCAGCTGCTGATACTATCCTCGGCGAGCTGAGAATGACTGCAGAGAAGCTGCGCGAAGTCCTGCAAAGACGTTCGACGTCAGATCATCCCCACCATTTGACTACGGGCCCCTGTTAGAGCTCTATTCTGTCCGACAAATGGAAGAGTGCTTCCTGAATGGGGGGATTGATACGTACCCATCCATCAGCCACGCCAGGTCGGGGGACTAATTACACATGACAAAAGATGCCAATACACTTGTTCAGGTTACCCAGACCTGTCTGCTTGAGCCCATCTATGAGGACGACGAGCTGGATGATTTATCATGTCCGCCAGCACTGGCGCCTGCCACGATCCAGGTAGACGCCGACGCGGATAATACGAACGATGACCGCGGCATGCGCCACCTGGATGAGGGCGAGTAGTTAACAGTGCTTGCACAGCAGCACGGCTTCGGCTTTCCTGTGACCAACACGACCAGCGAGTCTAGTGGCCCGCGTAGCCTCCCAAGTGGCTGGTTTAGGGAGGATGTTCTGGAGGACGTTAATGGCTATACTCCTATAATGCTGATCTGAACTATTGTTCGGTTTTATTCAGGCAATCCCGGAATCAACTCAAGAGCCGCGGAAATATCCGGGGATGAGGGAGGAAGGCGAAGGGAAGTAAGCATGGAATGGGCAATCTGGTCGTAATCCCATTGTGCGGCGTTCTTCGATAACAGAGCAACCGCAAAATGCGCCTTATTAAGATTGATTCCAACAGGATCGGGTACTAAAGATGGCGGGGACGGTCGAACCTTGATTTGCGTTTGCTTGGCTTCTTGGCGAGTGGCCCGGCCCCACAGCGGCTCAGGCTGCTCAGCCACACCCGCCGAACCGCTCCACTCAAAGCTGTGATTAACATAACCCTGGCTTGGCGTGATTAACTCATGACTCACAGAGAATCCTCATATGAGGAGAGAGAAACAGTGCCTCATACAATTGTCTTCCATACGTGTGGACTGTTAAGGAAGGTGAGCCTAATAGCACGTGACTGTTTGCATTGCCCACCTCTTGGCAACCCAGGTGAGGTCCAGGCCCAGACGGTCCTCCCGGTACACTCTACTCCTACTTACTACCCTCTGTATCTATTGTTGAACCTTCACATACTGTATTGCCAGGAATATTGATATCGCCAGACCCGACGCCCAAGACAATGGACGCAGACTCTGAATCATACGACAAAACAGGCGGAAAATCCTCAAAGGAGATCCTCGAGCCTGTTGTCCTCTTTTTATCAGGTCAATCTGTCGTCGCTGAGGCTGCACCTTCAGCTCCGCTTTACCAATTAAACAGTGACATCAGGTCAATCTCGAACAAGAACTCGTCCGTGGCATTCGAAAGAGTCGAGCACGACGTATCGGAGCTCGAGGTTGAGGCCGAGGGAGTCACTGCTCGCACGCCGCGAAAGCGACATCTTTTCTACCTCGCACACCCCGTGAATGCACAATACCGGACCGACATACCTGCTAAGTATTACATCACTTCTGCAGTGCCTGACATGGTGGGCAATATTCGCCTCGAGGCCTCTGAGGCACGGTTTCAAAGGACGTCCTTCAAGGCGATGTTAAGCGCGAAAAGGACCGCTTCGGATAAGCCATTATTCAATGAGGGCACAGAAGAAATCCTATTATTTGATATCCGCCCAAATTGGAAAGTCAGTGGCGATTGCTATAGCTGGAGCGACTCCAGTGGCAGACATGTGGCGGTTGAAGAAAAAGAGGACGGGAGCTATAAATTATCTGTTACAATGATTATGCCGCAGGAGTTGCGGGATGCACTGGTCGCTACATGGCTATTAAGGCTGTGGCATGACACAGCTGAGAGTAAGCAAGCTAGAAGGGAATGTGAGTGACTTGAGCTCTGTTACTATCGAATCCTTGAAAAGTTAAAGGCCATATCCTTCGGCTAACTTCTCTTTCCAGTCTTTGAAAGCATGACATCACCAGAAGCATATAAGGAAAGCATGAGTCCATATATGCCGAGGCAGTGCATGATTATGTGATAGTTAGGTAGTAACTATACCTGCCAACTTCATGTTCAGCGCCTTATAGAATGTCTTATGGCGGACTATTTGCACATTGTGGACTTTCTGTTTTTTCAAATGATTACATGTCACCACTCCCTCCCTCCCTACTGTTGCACGCACTGGACTGATGTTGAATACCATATAGTATTGATTCAAATCATCATATAGTAGGGATATTAAAGACTTATATAGTAGGATGTTGAATACCACCATGCTTAGATATATATATTTTGACTACAGTATCAGTGGCTGTGTTCGCCGCATGTTTTTCTCTATATATATAATCTCTACCCATGAAGGGCACTACCTTATCATATAAGGATCTAATATCCGTACTATATGATGGTTTGAATTAATACTATATAATCAGGTTGCCAAACTTCTGTTGGTTTGCTATCAAAGAGTACATTAATTGAAAGCAGACCTCCATAACTCCCTCCCCCAAGCGAATACGAGAACACACCTTCCTACTACGTGACCAACAACCAGCGGTAGCCCGAATCTAAACCATGTAAACGGCTGCCAGAGTGTTGCCTTCGGTACTGTTATCACATTGGCACGTTCGCTTATTGTAGATCCATTTCCCGCTTTCTTCCTGGTAAAAGCCTCAACAGCTTCAAGTATAATTCTCGCTGTCACATCTGGTTGACTCAGAAATGGCGAATGGCTGGTTTGAAGCTCTCTATGCTCCACGCTACCCCCCATTTCCCTTGCCATGCCCACCTGCATCCGTTGCACCATCACCGGCAAACCCCGATCCTCGATGGTGCCAATATACCAGGCAGGGACATCCTTCCAACCAGCATATGCATGCTCACCACCCTCAAACAATGCTTTGAGGCTCTGGGTAGTGAGCTGCGAAACCCAGAATTCAGCCTCTTCCGCTGGCAAGTCGTGATAAAAGAGCTCGCGTGGAGGAGTGACAAGCTCAGCATAGCCGGTGCCGCTATTGACACGCCAGGATGGAGGTGGATGGCCGAAGAACGGATCCATGAAGGACAGCCCTGTCAGGGTGAAGCCAGAGGCTATGAGGATGAGGCCGATAACATACCCCGTTGAGGTCTGAGTCTGGCTCGCGCTGGCGTCTTGTGGCCGCGTGAAACCCTTGATAGCGCTATTGCCGACCATGCCGCCATACGAGTGCGCAATGACAACCACATTGCGGCCCTGGGCTGTCTCACTGGATATAGCTTCGCGGGCAGCATCAAGGTCATCCTTGAAGGTTGCAGCTGGGTTCCCAGCCGTTGAAGGGAGGGTAATTGAGACATACTTTAACGCATGCTGCGCTTGAAGGAGTTGGGTGACCTTGTCATAGCATGTAGGTTTATGCCAGGAGCCAGGTATGAAGACTAGTGTTGGAAGATCAGGCATCTCAGTATGACTAATACTGACAGAACTGGTATGTGGTGGCTACTTTCCTTGGATACACTGATTCATCAGCCCAGAATGCAGCCAAGGTACAGACTACCGTGGCTCTTGAGGATGCGAGAAAAATTCTATTAATAGGGGGGTGCCCCCGGTGTTAGCACGTGACTGTCTCGGCCTTAACTGCTGAGTTCCGAGGCCGAGCTTCCCACTTGTTTTATTTCTACCTCCGCATTTGACTTGTCTCCAGTAACTCTCGTTATGAAGTCTTCATCTGCCTGCGCCTAGTGAAGGAACCTGGGTACTAAAAACATTCGACAGTGAGACTGGCCATAATGTGACATCTGACCATGCGGGTTGACATAATATTGTTCACTGTGTGTGGCAGAGCAGCCAAGATGTTGGCTTCAGTGGTTGTATTCGCCTGTTCTACCCGAGCAGACAACCATGATGCCTGATTTGGCAACTCTCGTACTCGGCTGCTCTACCCCCATTGTATCAACAGCACTGCCTGGTTTGGCATCTCTCGTACTCGACCATTTTGCAGCTTCCCTCCCTCCACTAGAATATAAATAACGTTCCAAGGGCCTTCCTTCGAGAGTCCCGATCATCAATGCTCCACTATAACTTCTTATCTTTTCAATCACATTCCCTTCATTCAAGATTGTCTAGATTGATTATCGAGTCTCTGTTAAGCACCCATGATCATCCACGCCTATGGAACCACTCTTGTGGTTGTGGGAATCCTGACCATCGCAGTGAATGCACAATCCCAACCTCGACGTCGATGTGCCTATGGTGATGACTGCTGGCCAGATGCTCAGGCTTGGAGTGACTTCAACACCACTGTTGGTGGGCGATTGAAAAGCTCTTTTCCATCTGCTGCTGTGTGTCATACTGAGAGGTATAATGCCAACCAATGCAACATAGCACGGCAGAGTTGGCTAGATAGCTTCTGGCGAACCAACCAAACAGGAGCCTATTCCGCCATAGTATGGGAGATGGGAAACACCGGACAGTGTTTTATTGATACACCTGTTAGCGCTCCATGCGACCAGGGGCTAGGTAATACTGAAAGAGAGCTCCTGGCACTTTTTGTATTATCCTGAATCACTAATGATGTGATGCTCCTACTTAGTGCCGTATTATTCCGTCAAGGCGGAAAGTGTGGAAGATATCCAGAAGACTGTGAAATTTGCTAGCAAGGAGGATCTGTTTCTTGTAATCAAGAACACAGGACATGACCAGTGAAGCATACAGCCCAGATTATCTATGCGATGCACGGCTAACAAAGCTTACCACAGCCTCGGTCGGTCAAGCGGTAAAGGAGCCCTTGCCATCTGGACTCACAAACTTAAGGGCATCGACTGGCACGAGTCTTTTGTCCCACAGGGAGCACTAGCTGCTGTCAATGGTATACCTGTTGTAACATTGCAGGCAGGAGAGCAATGGTTCGGTAGGTGAAATGATTCTAATGATGCTAATGGTCCTATACTCATAAGGTGGGATCTGGGACTGATGTGAGAATGTGTAGACGTGTACCAAGCTGCAGCAAGACAGGGGGTATTAATCGTCGGAGGATCAGCGCGCACCGTAGGGGCGGCCGGAGGATATTTGCTTGGAGGAGGCCATTCGCCATTTGCCCATTACTATGGCCTCGCTGCCGATAGTCAGTGACCGGAGCCTCATTTTGCCGGTGAAGAATTGACTAACAGGAAGAAAGATCTCTTGGAAATGAGCATTGTTTCTGCTGATGGACGACACCGAGTGATCAATGCGTACTCAGAGTCTGAGTACTTCTGGGCTGTTCGCGGCGGCGGCGGAAGTGCATGGGGGGTATGTGATCTATGCTAATAACTCAAGTCGACCGATATATATAGTGCTGACCCATGTTAATACTCAGGTTGTTACGTCGGTGACTTACAAAACTCATCCAGTCCCACAAAACCTCACTATTGGATTCGTTCAACTGAACGCAACCGACAACTCCAGCTCGACCCGCCTCGTCTCTGAATCGCTGAAACTCCTCCCAGCCGTCACAGACGCTGGCTATATAGGATATGGCTCATTTGCGCAGGGCTTCCAAGCGATAGCTAGGCACCTCTCTTGTTAGTAGGTTGATGGTTTTGATATCCAAGAGAATTAACCAGACTAACCGCACTCTATGTTGAAAGTATTGTTTAAGATTAATATCAGAAGTCAATCTATGCAATAATTTAGTATAGGCCCTTAAAGTAAGTGGGTAAACAACCCAAGGGCTAGGCCGGTAGCCTTTGCGATGGCGTTGAAGAGTGTTTATAACTAAGGATATATTTAAAATAGCTTTGCCATCGGTGGGAGGAGGCATTAAGATAGGGCTAACAAAACTCCTAGGCGGTGTAATATAGTCCACCATGAGGTGTTAGTTGCGACATGCGACATTGACTCTTGTTATTAAATAACTTAGGCGGGACCCTATATATCATGCTGTTAATAGCCGCATAATGCTAAGCTGGTAGTTCTGTCTGACTGTAGCATCCGCCTTGGCGTGCCCTTTGATTGGTGGTTGTCGCAACTCCAGAAATGTATTGATGGGAGATAAGTTTGGCTTGATTATCATGTAATATTCCAGTCAACCTGTGGAGACAATCCAATGTCCGCGAATTGCTCTGCTTTAAGCTGAAAGTCGGGGTTGCTCCCTCCAATGTAACCACCGCACTGGCGAAGTTTCCGTGGTGAAATGATACACCAACGAAGCCTCGCATCGTCTACGGCAACTCCTTGACTCTGCAATATAACGATTCGACAATGGAGGCGCACTGTCAGCATGTATCTATTTTTGTTTAGGGGCTTTTTGCTTTGCTTAGAAATCAACTAGGAAGCTACTACCAACTATCTTTCTAGGACTTTCTTAGTTGAACTATGTTGCTATCTTTATGGTACTTAGGAAATATCTGCATTATATACCCTGGGCCCCAGTGACTTTGACTGCAAATATACACCTTCTAATCCTAATCCTATCAATAATGCTTTTTGACCATGTTGAATCAGATGATGGAGCAACAGATAATAAACATGTGTCTTATATTCTGTATACAATTGAGTGGAGTGTGACTCTTAATGACTGGATGTTGGCTAAGGTTTCAAACTGGCAGCAAATTTAAGCAGGAGGCTGAATGTGTGACGCAGAGAATGAACAGTAACCAGCATGCGAAACTGGATGATAGTCCCAGTTATTGTCTCTGTAAATGACCGCTCACAGCGTGATCTTGCGATCCTGAATTAGTCCTCCAATGAGGAACTAGGATAGTATTACTACAGTCAGAGGCGAAAAGTCAATGACTAAACCTGGTTTTCGTGACCGTGAGGGACTTTCCTCGTATGACAGTAGCAGTAGTAGATTTAATCTAAGGAGCCTGAAAGCTGAACGTCTCCTGATTATCGTCTGTCGGCGTTTGTTCTGTTTAGGCGTCATTCAGCGGTCCAACTGGATAGCGTCGCTAACAATAGCGGCAACAGAAATGATAAATGAATCCAAGCTTTTACAATAGCCGCTATCAGAAGCCGTCTTTCGGGCAAACTGGCAGAAAATACCAGAATGCCCGAAATGTGACCCTGAAGCCTACTATAGAAGGCATATGATGGCCTGTTACCTCACTCAGCCAGACTGACTGCATCTTGGCTCTTTTGAACATCCGCCTACCAGCTGGAAAAGAAGCATAAAGAATTTGTCCACAGCCAATCGACAATAATAGTACAATGCTAAGCATGTGGTTATAGAGGAAGATAGGTACAGTCCACTCTACTTCAGCAGATAGGGCACTCATGGCACGTGACAATGTCCGGATCCCTAAGAACTCGACATCACCAGTCATGTTGGAAGGTGAAGCATTATGCTATGAGCATGGATAGTCAAAGATGGAGTTTAGTTAAAAGTGCCATGTGCGTCTTGACCATGATTCTACTGGTATCAACCTTGTTGACAACACTGGATCCACGCCGCTGCACTATGCTGCTATCTCCCACGCTATGTGCTATTGTAGCGAGCACGCTGAGCTTACTATCCGCGCTTCACTCAAATACAGGGCTGACCCCGGATTCCTGGTGGCTCTGGCTGTACCATCTTACATCTATTAACGGACCAACCCCATCAAGGTGATCCCATCGAGACCGCACTCAGGGATTTAATCCTGTCACGCGGTGCTAATATCAACCATTCTGAGAATAACGGAAAAACACCATTGCACATCTTTGCTTAGAATCTGCGGCAGGTCTTCGCGGCAAAGTTCTTAATTGAGCACGGGACGGATTCCGCGCTCAGAACACTCTCCGGGAGATGCCCTTCCATGCGGCAGCGCGGGGGTTGTTGATGATCGTGTACGCGTGATGGGAGAGATGAGGAAGCGACAAGTGCGAATAAGATCAGGCTTCTGGATGAGATGATGCGTGTTCTGCAGGAGGCTGCCGGTGAGGATACTGCTATGTTGATGAGCCAGCCAAATGCGGAGGGTAAAACACTAAAACTCCGCAGGACTTACTGGAGGAGACCAGAAATCTGTGGCAGGGAAGGGAGCAGCCCATACCAGGCCCGAAGAGACAGAGGCAGAATATAATTACGTGTTGGAAGTTAAGCCTAAGCTAAGTAAGTAAGCCTAAGCTAAGCCAATTAAAGACCGGAATTTTCGCCATGCGGATACTACCAGATCGATTCCAGACTCCAATATGTATAGTATGAAAATGTAACTTTAAAAGTACAGAATACGCTTGCAATAATGGTGCGCTGTCTACCTTGCTCAATGGAACTTAAAAAAAGGGCAGTTCGAATACCGACATGAGACATCATGAGGCAAGTATGCGTGGGACATTGGTAAACTGAGATGTAGGTGGTACATAGCATGGCAAACTTCTACCTTTGTCTGCAATATTCTCCGGCGTCTAATCTTCAAACAGGATTGTCATGGCCAGGATTACATTGGCCAGTGCATGTAAAAGATGAACACAAATCGCCTGATGTTGTGCCTGCACAGGTTTCGTCGGTGGCCGAATTGGCATAAGCTTCCATCTGGAAATCCACCCCAGTTTCTGGCACCTCGAAAACCTGGGAGCCTCCTGTCTGGAAACATGCATTTGCCAGACTGTCCATTCCCTCCAAACAAAGATTCTGGACTCCCCTTCCGATAGTGTCACCGAGTTTGACGGCGCCAATAGTCCAGAGACCCTGGCAGAGATACTGGTTGGTAGTCCCACATTGGAGATTGGAGAATATCAAGCCAATAACGGCCACAGAGTATGGCGTTATAGAAACAAACCAATCGCAATACACGCCATTCAATTTTACCTGCGCGTTGTAGGAAACCAGTCGGTTTGAGAATTCTGGAGGGTCTGTACATGTAACAGTAACCGGTGCGCGTTTATCAAGCGACAGAGATGAGTTTCCAGATTGCCGGTATGCCGCCAAGGGCAGATCATCGGTTGAATTGCTCAAGATGAGTCCACTAATGTGAGCTCCAGGACCGAAGTGGGAGGGCAGGGCAAAGGTGCCACCCAAGTTATCATATATAGATTGCACATGGGACGTGAGATTGGAGGATGGCAGATGGGAGCGGACCCAGATGGTTTCCCTGGTGGTTGTGTTGGTACTGGCGAGTATCTGTTGACCGAGGGCCAGAAGCACTGCGGTGGGGGCAAACAGACTGAAAGTCTTCATTATCGCGTAGGATTGCGAAGGCAGGAGTTATGTTTTTAGGAGGGGTTGAGATATATGCCCAGGGTGTGGGAACCAGCCGCTTTATATAGCCTGTGAACCTCATCTCTGCTCTACATGCACTAATATAAGAATGAGACTAGATACCTGGCTTACGCGTAAGTTAATTAATAAAATCATCAGCCGGACCAAATTCAGGTTGTCTGATCATCACTAGTGACAATTAGATGAAGTATCGGCGATAGTATCCTTTCTTGAAATTTGGAAGGATTCAGGGCTAAAAGGGTTAGAAGAAATCAGGGTTAGGGAAATATTCCAGATACTGGTTGGGGATCTAGATATAGGGCAGAATTGTTACTGAATATGTATACTAGATTGTTTTTAACTGATATAGTTATAGTTTTTATGCCAGATATGCTTAGCATACGGAGTACGGAGTCCGTCCGGTCTAGGTAGCATTAGCTCTTAGTGTGATACGGTATTGCATCAATCATAATAACCAGATACGCGCTGGTTGTGGACTGCCTTGTTGCCGTGTCTGACTTCTGGATCCTGGACTGTGCTCGGAATCCTTTTGTGACTGGCGAAGGAGCCATCGGCCCATTCCGCCTCATGGCGCCACGATTCGGGGCATTCTATATTTCATGGCCAACCCTATGGCCAGCTGAAAGCACGGCGTTACATCGTGCTTTTAGTTTTATGACATTAGCACTTTCTAGTGAGATATGTGGATCTGTAGGGACCTGAGAGGGTACGCTTGTGCCAAACATGCTTAGCATACAGAGTCGGAGTCCGTCCGTCGTCCGGTCTAAGATCCCCACGAGCTCCCGCGGGCCGCGCGGCGCGGAGTTGACATCTGCATACAAGCTCTGCTAAGCATCAGACCATGGCTTCTAGGGTGGGATCCAACGGGTTAATCGTTGAAAAACAACCCCACTGACCAGATCCCTAAACTAGGTGATATAATCATTTACGACAGAAAATCCCTCTTGCGAACCTGATTAATTTCAAAGCTCAGCTGTATTATGAAATTACCTACTGAATCTAACGGGCCTGTTCACACCCTAAGTTATAGGCGAGCTATTAACTTAACTAGTGTCCCTCTAGCTGACTCAGCACCCTATATAACTATGTCTACGGTCCTTAAGCCTCCCCCTGTCTGTACTCTTCAAAGAATCTACTCCGTTTCTCGGTATACATTGCGTTGTGTGTGTACAATCAGCGATTTGCTGTCAGCCCCTAACAGTCAGGCAACCAATTCTCTCCTCTCTCGTGCATTTATCTGGATACATTGGCCCAGTCATTTATTCAATCTGCAAATATGTCGTTGGGTGTTTATGATCCAAATGTTCTAAAAGACCACCAGAATCAGGAAGCACCATTGGTGAATGTGCCCTGTGTGCTGATCCTGATTGCCACGCTGGCCTTTCTTATTCTCGTAAGTCATTATCATTTTCAAAACGAGCGCGAAGCTGACTATTGGAAGACGATTCATATGGATGGGAATGTTAGGGCCACCCTCGCTGCGACTTCAAGGCCAGATACCGACGGACGACAAATTTCAATACGGAAGCTTCGAGGTCTTTCAATGTATATCACACATCGGCTGGTAAAGGTCTTTCTTCTTTCCAGACTCTCGACCGGGAGCTTTAGTCTCATAAAATGCTTTCTGTTGAACATATCGACTGAATTGCTACTTTCAACCCTCAAAGTGGCTAATATATATGTTATCCTCGAAGTAAAGCCGGCGACTCCATTCTATCGATCCATTTTCAGTCGGTCGATATGGGTGAATACTTTTCCAGCTTCATTGCTGTATAGCACAGCCTCAAGCATATGCTTTTATCTCCCTGTTTATGCTTTTCGTCATCTAGAACCGTGGAGGGAAGATCCCAAAATTTCACAGGAGAAACGATTGGCTATTATACTTGCGATAATTCCTATCCTTTACTTTGGGATTGTGGTACCTGCGTATGCAATCTTTATCCGGGTTGCTGCGCGGACTTTCCCATTGCAAGACGATTCTAAGGCAGAGGAAAATATACCTTTGAGTATCAAGAGCGCCTGGCAAAGCTTCACTTGGTCAGCTTGTATTGGTTTCTTTCAAATTCTTGCAAAGGTTCTACTATTAGAGATACTTTTCTCTTTTTTCTTGTTTACGCTGGTCTTCTTTTTGTTTCACCCCTTCCTTCACAATGATGTTGCAGAATTTCTTGTCAAATACGCTGGCTAGTCTCGAAACTTGAGCAAAGCGCTGAATATGAAATTATGCCGAACCTGCTAACTAACAACCACCAAACAAAGGAGCTTCTGCGGGAATTTGCGAGTATGGAGGGTGAATCATAGTCTCTTACTCATCCACTGAAGAGCTCTAGAGAAGAGGGCCACAGCGCATGTCCAAAGCAAGGCCAATAGCTGTTGAGGGTATTCCGGCAGTAAGGGAAGGGTTTCAACGTATCTACCATTTTGGCGGATAAATACTTTCACCGAGATGCCGCTCTGCTAATATTCGGTAACAGGAGGACACTGACCAACGACGACTCATTTCTACTTCATTCGCAGAAGGAAATTGCGATAGTAGATGCGGCCGTATAAAGGCCGCACCCAGCGTCTCGATTCTAGTTTGTGTTAGCATCAGAACAGTTCAGAGCAGAGTGTACATACAGGTAAATCTGTTTAGTGATAAAGCTCCGTATTTCCTGCACTGTCGCCAGCTCAACGTAATGAGCCGGTAATAGGATAGTTTTCATCTACGGTCACAGTCGAGCTCTGGCAATTTTATACTTTGACACTTTGTCCTGGTTACAACTGTTGCCTGGCTGGGGTTCAACACGCTGAAACTTCGCCACAAATCGCCAGATAGCTTCCCCCCCAACTATCGCAGATCGAATTCTGAAAATATGGCGTTCTTCCCTTTGTTGCTGAAGAAGTACCTTCTCTCCTTTGATTTGTGCATTTTGCAAATCTCTGCGCCCTTGTTCATGCGTTACTGAGGCCAGCTTGCCTCTCCCTGGTGAACAGCTTGGCGAGGCTCCTTTGCCTAAGCATACAGTATAGTCTCTGAGGCAACCTGGGACTCTATCAGCGTTGGTGGTCAGTCTTGATACCTCCTGTTTGGCTGTGTACCGATCAAGGGATATCGTATATTAATGATTTGATCAACAACTGTATAGGGAATCATAACGCTAAAATTCAACCAGTTAAGATGCCATTTGATTGGTTCTGCTTATCAGCAGCCATGGCCTCGACATCCACTGAACGAGGCGTTGTCATGCCTGACTTGTGCAGCCCAGTGAGAGTGACCATCTCTCCGCTCAAGAGGTACATGTACCAGTAGTATGTACCTGGTTCGGTTAGTTCACTGTCCCTCAACTCGCAAGAGGTGCACCTACCGACAAACAGTCCACCTCCAATGATGTTCCCCAGCAGCGTTGGAATGATCCCCTTCCAGATGTACAGCCCTACCGTGATCTTGGGCGCACCCAACCAGATCGCCATCGGGACGAAGGTCATGTTGGCAACCACGTGGTCAAAGCCTAGCGATACAAAGGCAAAGGTCGGGAACCAGATACCTACAACCTTGGAGGCGAGATCGCGGCCCTGTACACCAAGGAAGCAAGCCAGACAGACAAGCCAGTTGCAGCCTATACCGCGGAGAAAAATATGATGGAAGTCCGGCGTCAGTTGTTTCTTAGTGGCAAAGGCAATGACCTCAGATTTGTAGGGGTCGGCAGCAAAGACGTTGCCATCTTGAGCAAGAAGTCAGACCTGGATAAAAGTTCAAGATTGAGATGCTTACAGCCAAAGATGATGGCAACAACGAAGAGAGACCCAGCCAGGTTGCCCCAGAAGGTCACGAACCAGTGGAGCAGCATCTTGTACCAGGGCAGTTTGCGTTGGAGTGCAGCAATAGTGGTGAACTACATAGGTTAAGTATATTCACAGAGTAGCAGTCTGGAAAGACATACCATGAAAGATCCAGTGCAGAGGTCCGCTCCTGTTAAGATGATCATACATAAACCATAAGGGAAGACGAGGGCGGATATTGTGCGAATCAAGCCAGGCGCATTTTCTTGAAACCATGCAGTTGTATTGGTAGTCAGGGCCGTTCCGCAGGCAAAGGCAAGCAGACAACCAGCAGAAAAGGCGCTGAAGAAGACCTTATCAAGGCGCATGTTGCCCCTGCTTACTCCGGCATTGGCCACAAACTGGGCGACATCAGCCGGAGCATGGGAGTCAATGCTGACAGTCGTCATGATGGTAAGCGGCCTTGGGCTAAGGGTATGCTGATTGTGTTGGCACGCTTCTGATCCACAGCTAGCTTAGATTTCTAGTTCGTTTTGAGGACGAAGGAAATGAGGAGAGGGGTGAGTGTGACTGATATACCTTGTATTGGCTACACGGCCCCAGAATCAATCGGACGCCATGGCTGACGCCTCTGTTCCCTTATCTCAGATCTGCATCGGGATATGGGGCCTGGAAGTGAATTATCTGGTCTCCTAATCTGTACGTACAGAGATGACAGTAGGCCTAAGCGAACAAAATAAAGTTTCTCCACCCCACGCACCTACCGATCAGCCTTGATCCACTCTATCCGCAATTCGAGATTTCTGGGAAAAATGTGGAGCAAAGCCAGGCCCTTCGCTGACGGGATACCGCATCATTCCCCCTTTGGGATGATAAGAAAGATCTACGGAAGCACTGTTGACGCCCACCGACCAATCGGTCTTGCTCCTCTTATCTGCTAAGAAGAGATAAGAGATACTCTGTTGTTGTTTGTGTTTCTCCGCGGACTCAGATAGTGGTCATGATAAGGGAGGAGCTGATAAGGTAGTGATAGACCGGGCAAATCACCACCGGGCTTTGCAATCCCTTTATCGTGGCAACAATGAGTGGAAGCAGCTCCCCAGACTACAAGGCGCTTTTTCTCAAGGCAGAGGAGGAAAGGAAGAAGGCGGAGGAACGTCAGACCAAGGGACAGGGTCACATGGCAAAAATTTGCTGCCTTAGGCTCCGCATATAATCAGGTTTTCGATATCCTAGGACATTGAAACGGACACTTCGCCCGCCCACCCTTAAATGACAAACACCGGACAGGGCAACGCACGGGAGAGCAGGCTAGGCTTTCAGTCAGATTTTCTAATATGTTACAGATCAAGTTCAGATACAAGCAGAAGCTTGTAGTATTGAAGTGAACAGCAAGCATGACTGGCCAGAAGTGCACAATAAATGACATGCCAACAGGGGTCTCTCCCGAGGCAAAGGAAGGATTAGTGGTCTAACAGTCCCAACGTCAACGTAATAATCTACAACTTCGGAGAGTGCCAACTGCTTGCGAATCACCATGCAGCGTCGCGATCTCTTTGAAAATGACCCTAGCAGTTCCTCGATACGCACGTTCTCGTCCTCAGCCAAGCGTAGCTAGTACCATACGCGCACTTAGATCTTGAAGGAAATGCCCGTCTCTAAATGGAAGTTCAGAGGAAAACTCAGGTCGACAATAGGAAAGCCTCTTGAAGATCATTCATTTACGCGCCAGTCATGACCACGCTTTTCCATGGCCCTCGGGATGGCGGCCTGGCAGCGATTGCATCACGAATCTACGTAGTATCCATCAATAAGCTCTTCAGTGCCCGCTTGCTGGTTTGTTTTGCTTCTAGACTATTCGCACCATTTATGGTCTGCCAAAGCGATCCAATAGACATCAAGTCAATAATGCAAGTGTGCGCATCAAATCCGCCCTGCTGGTTTAAATGCATTATTGGTTAACGGCAAATATGGCCCCTGAAATCCATGGCGTCTCTTCATTCAGCCCAATGGCACCATAAAATCTTTTAACCAGACTTCGCTTCCTTCTCCAAGTTGACACAGCTTCCTGGCGTTTCTGGAGTGGTTGTAGCCTATCCTTCCACCTGGGATGAATATTTGCAAACCATTCTGCGAGATCCTAATATCGGCAGCAACATTCAGGACACGTCACGACTGTTGACAGCGGACATAATCCGCGAACAAGCCGACGATTTGGCAGAGCTCATTGTTGACAACGGTCGAGCAGCAGGATTCAATTTCAGTAAGGGAGATTTGATTTATAGCTGTTGGTTTCATCATGCTTATGCGTCATTCTCTTGCAGTTGGCAAAGTTGACAATAAGGAACGCGACAATACTGCCATCCATGAGATCTGGAAGCACAGCCACGCGCTTCTGAGCATCTCTGTAAATTGGCTGGATAATGCAACAGCTTGCGAGAAGGAAGAGAAGCGACACCAGATGGTGCGGTTGAGCGAGCGCTTCACCGAGATCGTTGGTCCAAACGGAGGGACATATGTGAATGAGGCTAGTCCGTGAGTAGTTCTTATACCTCTTTCTATTGCCCTACTCTTCCTTTTTTACCTCTTTTTAAACATTGAAGGGGAATCCGTCTCTCATGAAGTCTTAGGTACGAACCCCAATGGCAAAGTGTCTTCTGGGGAAAGAAGTATAAGCGATTGCTCTCTATCAAGAAAATGGTGGATCCAACCCAGTTGTTCGTGTGCAATAGGTGTGTTGGGACAGACTTGGTACTGCAGCCATAGACATGGTTCTACTCCATTATTGATTAAGCCCATGACACTGCAAGCATTGCGACTGAGAGCATACTCCGCAGAACTATCATCTCTTGACCATTTGTGCCTTACTAGCGCCTACTTTCCGTATCAAGGCACTGGTACAACAATTCTGCTTGTTTTCTGGCCAGCGATGAATACTAGGTGTAAGGCGGCTGGCATCGCAGCATGGATCTCAACTGTCTGTATCCACACACGTAGGCTTGTTTGGCATTTCTATTTGCTTGCACACAGGATCTGCAGAATTAAGTTTACTAAACATGTCCGTTGGTTCATAAAGGCTGCTGCCAAGGACGAATAATACGAGCACCAAACCTATCATTGGACTGTGATGGTGCGAGATGAGACCTGCCAAGCATTGATACGAGCACTGCCCGAATGATAGGGGAAATTGTCTTCTAGACGGTTGGGTGCTTCTATTTTCTTAAATACTCCTGATTCGCGCGGACCTCCATTGAAAGATTTCTAGATCTCTGCAAGAGCACGCAGGAAAGCAAGATCGCAGAATATACAACAATGAGTTCTTTCAGCAGGAAGCCAGTATACAACTTGATGGAAGAGTGCAGCAGGTTGATGGACGAGAATAAATGGCATGAAGCTAAAGACAACCTGCGCCATGTTGTTCGACTACTTGAGGAATCTCAAGGTCCCGACCACGAAGAGACACTATATATGAAGACCAATCTTGCTTACACACTGCGCCAGCTTGATGAGTATCAGGAGGCAGAGCGCATGGATCAGCAAGTATATGCCGTTCGACTCCAAGTCTCCGGGCCTGATGACATCCAGACCGCCAAAACCCTGAACAACCTCGCGCTGGACCTAAAAGGTCTCGGCCGATTTGATGAGGCACTGGATCTGGAAGAACGAGCATTAGACACTTTTTTCAGGATCAACGGGGAAAACTCCCGAGAAACTCAGACCAGCATGAACAATCTGGCTAACAGTTTCCATCGACATGGACGCTTTCAAGACGCTGCAAGGCTACACGAAAGAACCCTTGAGCTCCAAACCCGCACCCTTGGCAGGGAGCATTTCGAGACAATTATCACAATGGATATGCTTGGGGTGGATTACCGGGAGCTCGGCCAACCCGATAGAGCTATTCATTATCAAGTCGAAGCCATGGAACTCTTCAAGGCAAATCTGGGGGAAGGCCACGCAACCACTATCCGATGCATGACTAATCTGGCAACAACGTACCAGAGGTTCGGCACAGCAGACGGCAAAGCCAAAGCATTGACTCTACTGGAGCGGGCCTTGGAGCTTTCACGGCGGACCTGCGGCGAGAATAGTCCAGAGACGGTGCAGGTGATGAATAATCTCGCCGCGGCATACGCCAGAGCGGAGCGGTTTCCTCAAGCTTTGCCTCTATTTCAATCGGCATATGCTTTGAATCAAAGGACACTGGGTCCGGACCACCCCAAAACTCGAGCCTCAGAAAGCAACTTGAACTATGTGATGGAGAAGATGGGCTTAACTCGAGCTACAGTCATCAGCGCATGAGCATGCTTCTCTATTCTACTGGAATATTATTTGATATCTTGTCCACAAGCATTTCGATTTCAAGGACATTCTGAAAATTGTCTTATACATGGGTCGGAATCAGTTTCTAACTCTCACTCTATACAAAAGCCCAACATGAGGCCAGGCATCTGTAATGAAAAGCGGTTGCACTCATCCCATGCATTTGCACAGTACAGACTTTTCCTTCTGTTTGATGCTCATCTCTCGCTGCCATCTGCTTACTGTGTAGAACTGAGGACACCCCGAGTCTCGCAGAAGCTAGCCCAAGGAAATACACTGGCAGACTCCGAATCGACATCCCACCTGCTCTCTTAATTGCAGTTTCTTCGAATTCAGGCCCTGTCTAAACAAAAATATCATTTTGCGCACCTTTGGCGAGCAATGATTATTAGCAAATTGGTTCTTATCGTAAGGTGGTAATAGATGAAGACATACCATTTTTCCAACCCCACGCCGTGTTATACATCGGTGTCTTGCCATTGGGGACTTGAACGTTGTTCCCAGTTTGCTCTGCATTTCAAGTTAATTCAGGGCATACCGTCCAGGAGAATCGCAGACCCACGGTTGAAGGCAATCATTTGCTTAGCACCCTTAACGCACTTGCTGCTATCATCCGCACAATAAACAGGGACTTGAGCGGGGGCGACCTTTTTCGAAGAGGTAGACCCGGTGACATTGCATTTATAGCCGGCCATATACCTGATTCTCTTGTCAGTTAACGGACTAGAACTAGATCATGAATACTTACATGTTGGGCTGTCCACAACCGTTGGGGACCTATCTGGTGTCAGTTTAAGTAAGATTTTGCAGAATACTCATAGACTTACCCAGAGCCAAGCACAGGTGCATCCACCAGCAGGACAAGCAGGAAGATTCTTGGGCACTTCATAGGTAGCAATCCGCTTCCACGGGGTGCTTTACACAATATTAGGAACCCAAGCAGCTATAGTGCAGAACACTTCTGAAAAGAACTTACTGCTCCAAGACTGTAAACACAGCCAGGTTCTCAATCGTTACCGCAGCCAAGTCAGACTGGTAGCTGATGGCAAACGCAGTGCCAGCGGCCATAGATTGGTTGTTGGTATGCAATGCTCCATCATCCTGAATGCAGTCCGGCGGGTTCCCAGGACCGGCCCAGTCTTCGGGGTGCTGTTTCCCGTCCGGCCATTCAGAGGTATACTTTCCATCGTATGAAAGCGTAGTCTGCGCGCGGTTGTGTGCAAGTTCTACCGTGAACTTTCCGCCAGCTGGGAGTTCCAGGATGTCACCATCCGCTGGAGGTGCTGCGTCACACCCGCGATCATGTTGGAACCACCAGTCTTCCTTCTTGAGATTGTACAAGGGACCCACGGCTGTGTTTGTATTCGCGTTGTCTGTGGAAGGGTCCGGACCTCCCAGGCAGTACATGCCTTTGACCCAAGCAACTGTGTGTGCTTGAGCAACAGCACTCAATGCTAAGAATGCAACGGGACGCAACATGATGGGTGAGGCAGAAAACTTGAGAGAAAAGCAGGAGCGAAGAGGGTGGTTATGGTTGGAAGGAAATGAAACTGAGAGCAGGTAGTGAACTCACGTAGCGAAGTACTGGTATTTACACAGAAAACATGAGAATATGACCATGATGCATCATCGTAACTCTGGATAAGAGGGTCCCACGTTGTCTGGGGTGCACTTGCCATAATGCTTGAGTAGTATGAATTTTTGTTTCAGATTCTCTATTAAGTGGCAATTGAAGTTACATCGGTAGAATATAGATTATAAGACCCTATAAATATGAAACTGACTAAGCAGTATATACCGTAAGGAAACTTCCAAATTGGGTCTAGCTAGCTATGAGATTTCGGCATTTGGACAAGACCATGGTTTCATTAATAATGGTTATAAGGGACCCATCGCATGGGGCGGTTTCAGGGTGGGGGCGTCCCCCGAATCTGACAGTCCCTTTGTTTCATGATACTCGACTTATACTCTCACAGCAGATTATGCTTGTTTTGAAGGATGCCTAGCGCTTATGACATCTGTCCCTGAGAGGAGCGCCTAGGGGCGAGACGATGAATGTTCTCTGAGAATCATTGGACAACCAGATGTTACAGAGTCTAAGATGCATGATGCATGTTGTCAACTCTGTCCTGAAGCTGAGAAAATGAAGGGGTGTTACAACTTTGAGTACAGCGGGCAGATCTTCTAGAATAGTGGCAAGGGTCCAAAAATGATATGGTACTTGGTATTTGTATCGGTATGATATTTCGTACGACGACAGCACTGATGCTAGTTATCATATAAGATCCAGAATTGGGTGTTATGGTCACCACACTAAGATTACCGACAGTGCCATGAGAGCCATCTTGTAGGCCATTCTGGACTACAGGAATCCTTAAATCTCCCCAAGGTCTAAGCTGCAATCATTGAGTCATGGAGAAGAGTTTGTATGGGCCAGCAATGCAGACCTTCTTTGGGCTACATATGATTTAACCTCCATTTCTCGAATGGCGCCACTCTTACCATCAATCCCCATACTGTATGGAATAATGTGCATCCTACCCTGCTGCAAAGCCGCTTAGGGAGCTTTGGGCACATGCTTGAACTTCAGCACATAGAAGGCTGCAAAACTATGCAAGAGGAACGCCTTGGTGATATTGCACCATGTTAGCAATCGCATGATATACAACTATTTCTGCGGGGAGTCCATGGCCTATATGTGATTCCTGCGACTGCAGCTAGCCAACGAATATTCAAATGTGAGGTTTTCAAGGCTACACAGCAAATCTCTTTATGCTTATACTTTCCCAGTATCTTGCGAGAGATGTTCCGAATTTCAAGGGCAATACCATGCTTGCTTCTGGTTTTCCAGAAAAATAGGAGGCTAGATAGGTAACGGACAATCCCCAACTAAATGCTGGTTATGTATCTTACTAATGTTTGTGCGACTACTTGACGGTATGCTAGGGGTTTTGACGCTGTGCAAGTGACAGGACATATAGCATCATCCCAAAAAAGGAGAAAAAGATAGAATTCAATATATTCTCAGCACTGAGACCTATTTGCTGCACGTAAAAGCTTTCATAAGAGCCTCATAAATTATCACTTTTAGATAACGCAGACTGCCAATCCAATATCACTTTAAGAGATCAGTCAAGGCAATAGACAATTCCTGCAATCTGGATAAAGGTAAGGAATATATCATCAGTTTAAATCCTTTCAGCATTTCACCTGTAAACCAGAAAAGTCCACAAGAAAATAGGTGGCTTACAAAAACACCATGATTACAGATAACAACAGTGTCTCTTCCACCTGCACCCAAGCACTGATCTGAACAGTGTATTGGCTTTTGACATCGAAAATTTAGCAATGAAGAGTACGACTTACCCACAGTTGGGCCAAGACGGAGACAACCATACCAAATCTGTCGCCCTTGGACTTGGATTTTTCTAGACTGACTACAGCAGGCAAATAGCTCAGTAGTAATTAGCTGCCTTTCCTCCAGGCCTTCCACAGGGAGTGCAGAAGCCATGGGGGCAAGTGCTGCAAGAAGTAGAAGAGGTTCCAGGTACATTGGAGATCCAATTAAGGGGGTTCAATTTGTTAGATTAGATTGAGTACTAATGATAATCTCTAAGATGCGCAGAATGATCACGCAGGGCGGATTAATGAGCCAGAATATATAGAGACCATGAACATAAAGGTTTACATCATACAAGTCATACCTCCCGAGGCTGTAGAAAGTTTCTTTCTTGTAGAGATCACACAACCCATACCACCATTAAACTTTATGGTAGAGATGGCCTTTGCATCACTCTAATCACCTGCACTCATAACACAGGGTCTAGGTCGGGAAAAGACCAGTAGATTATCTTGGCTCTTTCACCTTATTCAATAAACTTTTACAGCATTACCTCTAAAACACTTTCATCACATTTGGTATATTCTTTATTCAATTACCTGTTGGAGGCGAAGGCATTATTAGTGAATTGAGATAAACCTGGTTGATGATCAAGCCTAGCCTTCACTGCTTCAGAAGTTCCCGCATTCAATGACCAGAGTGATAGAGTTGTGGAAATCATGGGTCTGAGAACATGGTGTATGGAGTAGCACTACTAATTCTACCTTGCATTCCTTGTCCTTGGTGGCCCGGCCACCCTGGGGTAGGCTGGATGCTAGATTCGGAAGAAGAAAAAGAAAGGGGAGACAGGAGGAAATCAAAAGTCCTAAAATTACATCTTATTTTGCGTACGGTCATGTCGCCAAACCGCCATCATGGGCACCAGCAGAAACATTGCTCCCACAGTCATCCCTGCTCCACTGAAGATTTGCAGTCCCAGAAAGCCGTTATCTCCGCGATGACCCTCGAGGGCACCCGCGATAGGCGCTCCAATTAACACACCAAGACTGGGCGCAAACCACTGCATGCCCATGCGCGTCCCGATCACTGAAGGAGTGGGCGAGACCACTGGGTGGGCGATGACCAGCGGATTGGCGGAGATCAGCACACCAGAGAAAACACCGAAGAGCACGCAGAAGACGACAAACGAAGCGACTGAGTGGATGCCAATCCAACGAAAAAGGAGCGCCGCCGAGGCAACCACGCTCGCTAGGAGGATGTGACTGGCGCCGACCCTATATGTCAGCAGGGAGGACCCGATGCGGCCGAAGGCGGAACCGGCGTTGAGAATGGAGACCATGTAGAAACTGAGGTCCGTGGAAGTGTGGAGCGCGGTAGAGGCAAAGGCAGGGACGAAGAAGAGCGGAATGAAGTAGGCCATGAACATGAGGAAGTTGGCGATCCCGTACGCATTGAAACTCCATTCCTTCATAGCGTACCAGTGGATGAGCTGCCGGGGAGGAGCGCGGCGGGTCTTGGTGGTGACCAGCAACAGCGGGACTGCAATGCACGAGCAGGCCAGCTGGATAAAGCCCAAGGTCCGTACAGTCCAGGGAAACCCGATACGTGGTTGAAGACGGATGAAGATGATAGGAAAGATGACTCCGCCTTGGTGGATGGATTTCAATTAGCTCAACCGTTCAACTGATAAGTTTAAATCAGTCAAACATACCCACGCTCGCGCCTGAGGTGACCAGGCCCACTGCAACGCCACGTCGCGTCGTGAAGCGCGTTGAGACCAACGACAAGGCAGGGACGTAGATCAAGCCGCTACCCAGACCACAACAGAGTCCTTGGGAGAGAAAAACTTGGTAGTACTGGTTGGACAGACTAAGCATCATGAGCCCGAAGGTGGTCAGGAAACAGCCGGCTATCATCAGATGATGAAGGTATCCTCGATCGAAAAGGGGACCGGCGATGACGCCGGTGGATGTAAGGAAAAAGGCATTGACAGTGCCCACCCAGGCGATGCGTGAGGGAGAGCTGGTGTGCAGCAGATCGGATTGGTAGTAGCTCTGGAAGGCACCGAAAGCAGTGGAAAATCCCCAGGTGGTCAGAAAGAGAACAAACGAGGCAAACACGCCTGACCAAGCCGCCAATCCACCATTCGGGGGAGCTGGTGCTGGAGCTGGATGTTCCTCGGACTGAGGCTGCGCGGGTTGTTTAGTCTCCATGCCGAGTAGGTGCGGAGCAATACAATGATGAAGAGGATGAAGATGAAAGCAAAGATAATATAGACAATGAAATCAATTAGGGCAGAAACCTGGCTAATATGCAAGTCAGAAACATGAAGGAAATGACATGTAAAGGGAAGGGATACCCATTTTTTTCCATTTTCATTCTCATCTTCGGCCTGATTTGTAGAAAGTAAAGAACAGCAGAACATCTGATTTGTTATCACGCCGCAGATCCTTGTCAATCCCGCAGTCTGTAAAGGCCCAATACTCCGAAAACACCGAGGTCTCTAATTCCACATTTCACTCGCATAGCCACACGCACCTGCCTCTCAAGGGCCCGACAAGCCGCTGCCTGGTCATCTCGGCATCGTCTCTAACTGGATGGGGACCTCCGCCAAGCACATCGTTACATTGTCCCACACGCGTCGATCCTGTCGATCGAGTGAGAGGTCTTGATCTTAGTGAGCAGCTGTGCCCACCAGCGTCGAGTGATCAGGTCCGTCCTGGATGTCGTACCCGAGAGCTTGGCAGAGAGTACGGAAAACCGTCGCCCGTCATGTCATGCGGTGAATACGTTGGCGAACCGCGGACATATCAATCAGAGTGTAAGGAACATCACCTGTGTGGAGGTGGCGCATGCCGTCTGCAAGGCGTGGAATTTTGTGGAATTTTGGCAGGTGATAATGTTATTTCCGAACGTCCTTGTTCTACTAATTCCCTACCGTAGAGTATGAGTGTTGGCGCCGTCTTCTGCCTTGCACGGATGCCCTGACACCATTAATCCAGATCATCTTGATGCAAGCTATTGCTCTCATGTTCTGAAACTTATTTAAAAATCTAGTAGGACAACCTGGTACTGTATGTCATCAATCATCCGACCGCGCCAAACTACAACAACCGTGTAGGAGGCGACGATACCAACCTCAACATGACTTGAATCCCTGCCCCCATTCGCGAGGGTAGCCGGAAGACGCTCCGCAGGCTGCTTCACCGCGCGGTCTACCGGTTGGTGGCCAATCGTTATTGAAGGGACACTTCTCCGAGTTTGTACTGTCGTTCTTCTTATATGTACTCATCTAATTGACATTCTTCAACGGCTCTGACACTACATTCGATTTTGAAGACGGGTGAGCAGGCTTCAGAGTATCGCCGTCTCGACCTATCTATAGCCTCCCTTTGGACGATTCTATCGGAACCCGGGGAGTATGCCTGTAATGCCACGAAGGGTCGGTCAAGTCGGAGCGGATAGCGTAGTTTTCTTCCGCATCTTCCAGAACCGCCAAATCAAGCGTCGCCACGCCCATTCCTTCGGCGGATGTACCTAAACGAACCAGGGGACCTGCGTACGGAATGTTGATCTGGGAGAGGCCGCAGTAGTTTCTGCCCGGGGGCCCGCCTGCATTGGCAAACACGACAGCGCATGTATTCTCAAACGTTCGCGCAGTCAGAACGCTGTCGAGGAACAAGGAGGGTGCAGAAGGGTTCTGTCGATGCCCTGCCTCAGACGCGCCGGTGCGAGTCCAGAGCGTGGGCACAATGATGATCTTCGCTCCCTGGGACACCAGTTCTCTCCAGGCTTCGGGGAAGGCTAAGTCCCAGCATATCAACAAGCCCAGAGGACCGAGCGGGGTCGAGATGACTCGGTGTGGGCTGTCACCGGACGACCGAAGGTACGCTCGTTCGGTGGGCCCCCAGAGATTCTTTTTCACGTAGGAGCCTAGAATCTCGCCTGTGTTGGAGATGAAAAAGGTTACATTTTCTAGACTCGGTGTTGGCTTGTCGCTGATAGTTGTCGTTGCTGCGGCTGTAGGGGAGGCAGATACAGGTCGGACTATGGATCCGGGTACGATGCATATGTTGCACTCTTTGGCGAGGGCCTGATACCGATGCAGATAGGTCTCCCAGTCATCACACAGGGAAGCAAAACGAGGATCAGTGGGGACCCAGTTGGTCAGATGGAATTCAGGCAGTACAGCCAATTGACACTCCTGTGCAGCAGCCTCACGGATAAATTTCACAGCCCGGGCGAAGTTATCCGCGGGTTTGAGAGGCTGGAGACAAGTGTATTAGAAACATGTACTCAATGATAGATTTGACACAGATTGTCGTAGCTCTTTTTGCTTTGTCTGTTTTCTCATTGGTGAAACTATTTTACGACGATGCGACGAATATAAACTTACCTTGACATAGAGCTGGATCACAGCAATCTTGCAGAATGGTGGCATGATTATGCATACGCGACGGTGGAGTGGAATAGAATCGAGATGCATTGCAGCCTCAAACGCAGGGCGGGATCATTTTATTGTCCTTCGACTCTTGGCCATTGGTTGGCAAGGTCAAGGAATGTTGATGTTCGGTGCCTTTCTCCGTCGGGGTGTTATACCTCGGTTGTACAGCGGACTACGATTTGTACAAAAGGAACTTTACCGCAGCACCCGCTGTGGGCACTGGCGGGGAGGCATCCGAATGGTAGGTCTCCGACTCTCCGCACACTAAGGCTGGTATGGCAGGATTCAAAACCATAAAAAGGTAGAGCATTGGTAAGGTACGGTCAGTGTGGAAGAAATCCTTGCCTGGACAAGGCCTTAGTGAAGCTGTCCTTGTCAAAGTCTTGTCAATTCAAGAAGCATGCTTGCAGCCTCAATCGGCCTCCACTGACACATGAACCTACCCCTGCATAATCACATGTGTGAGAAAGAAAGCTGACGGGTCTATCACTAATCCGAGGCCCTGGCCAAGCCCTAACATGCAACTAAGTTCAGACTACAGACAATCTGCCCGGCTTTATTCGGCGATAAGTTAACTCCAAAATAAATTTATCATCCCAAAATTCAGAGAAAACAAAATTGTACTCAACCAGCCAACGATCTATCAGTCGGCCGCAATGAAGAGGCCGGGGCCCGGATTGTGGAGGACTTGAAGGCAGTCAACCCGAGTAGCTCTTATTACTTCATGCTCGCCCATGCATCCCGGCTATTCGATGTGGATGCCCTATGTCAGAAGCTGCAGACCCGCGAAAAGTCATTGGATCTCCTCTTTCTCTCCGCTGGCGCTATTGCGTTTAGCAAACAAGGTCAGATGATCGCAGCAGCCTTACGAAATAACGCTGACGGATTTGGATTATCAGAGACCGAGGCGGGAATCGACGTGAACCACATTCTCCGCTACTACAGTCGCATGCGTTTCGTCCATAACTTGGTGCCGTTATTGGAAGCTGCCGAAGAACCACGTGTAGTCAGTGTTCTGGCTGGTGGGAAAGGAGTCAGCATTGAGGAAGACAATCTGGATCTCAGGAACAGACTCTCTCTTTCTGCAAGTAATGGCTACCCGGCTACGATGACATCTCTGGCCTTTGAGTTGTTGGCATCGCAGCACCCGTCCATAAGCTTCATTCACGAGTTTCCCGGCATCGTGGCGACCCCTCCCCTGAAGGAAACGATGGGAAGTGTATTGGGAACTATTGTATCACTCTTGATCTGGCCAATCTCCATCTCAGAGGAAGAAAGTGGGGAGTGGCAGGTCTTTCTCTCTACTTCTCCAAGCTTCCCTGCCAAAGGCTCGGCGAGTTCAGACGTTGCTATGGAGCAAGGTATGAAGGTGTACCGGAGAAGCTGGCGGAGGTGTCTATATTCTCAACTATAACGGTCAGGACGTGACCAACAAAACACTGATGACTCGACTTCGAGAGAGAGGCTTCCCGGATATAGTTTGGAAGCATACTCTAGATATGTTTGATCGCATTCTTGCTTAGGAGGTCAGCAGCCGACAGGCAAAGACTGGTCAAAGCGGATTCTCGAAGAAAAAGCTAATAAAGGCGCGCCTGGGAAAAAAGAAAAGCTGAGTGTGTTGGTTGTTTGCTCCTAGGAAGCCCATTTCTATATACTGCATGAAGGCGGTGGTTAAGCAGTTGCAAGACACTCTAAAATGCCGGAAGTTGAAACAGCCATTACTACTTAAGACATGAATCGGTCCGCAGTCAAACTGACTATGAAGAGTGAGAGGGTGATCAGTCAACTTGAGAGTGTCAAGAGTTCAGAGTTTTGAGCATTGAGTTCGACCCAAAGTCATACCACTTGATGCTGACATGACTCCTTTCCTGAGAGGTCATTGTTCGATTTCTAGCTTTAGATGTATACTGAAAGTCTGATGCAACTCCACCATGCCATTAGTTCTACCATTTTACTTGTCTTCAGTAGCGTGAGTGATAGCTGTTACTTCCCATTTTCTGCGCCCTTCTTTCAGTCCGGTACAAGTACTCTCTGTCGGGCTTTGCTGTGTCCACTAACACTACATGAGTTGAGAACCAGAGGCCTCGGGGAACATAGCCTGCCAACCCACTCGCTTGGATCAGACTCTTAGATGATGTGGGGTGAGGTCATTGAAGTGCCCGCGTGGAAGGAAGTTTCAAGTGTGGAATAGTTGCCTTAATTAATGAAAGGTAGCGAGCTTTTCTCGTACCTTCAGCTTGGTCTTGCCAGGCTGGAGATCAGCGCGCCACTTGACTCGTTTCTCAAACACAATGCACACATCTGAGCCTCCAAACTGGAAATAGGAGATATTGTCTCCTTTCTTTACATGATCACCAACATTAACCGTCAACTTGACGGACGAGACCTGCGCCATGCCAATCGGGAGTACCGCGACTTTACCATAGTTCTGGGTCTGGATGGCAACGACGCCACGGGTCTGACACCACTGAAATCCGGCCTCATCTGGGGCTTCGATGTCATAGAACTGACCCTGGTCCTGCGTCCGACGATGCTCGGGATCGGCCCAGTGACGGACCAGACCCCTGGATCTGTCGATGCCACCGCCTGCTTTCCTCGCTACCTGAAGGTAAACCTGGTCTCGAATGTTTCTCGCCTCGATCACCTCTCCGCTAACTGGCGCGTGTTGGCGATGGTAGTCAGTGGGTGCGAGGAAACCATGCATAAAACTCCCATTCTTGTAATCAATTCCCGAGTCTCGGAGGAGCGTTTCGACTGGCCAATCCACCCCCTTCATATTGACACTGGTTTTCAGGTGGATTCTGCCGTCATTGATGTCCCCAGTGGCCATCGAACTTCGAGTCAGCAACATGCACAATGACATTATCATCGTTCGGCTCAGCCACTGGACGAGACACGTTGATGTCCTTCCACTCCCGCCCGAACCAATGATTGAAAGACTTCCAGCCATCCTCAGGCTCTTCCCACTGATCAGCCTCTTTGTTATACTTTGAGTACCGATAGAAGGAGTAAACAGAGCCCGCCGATCCTTCACTATCCAACCACCTCCCCTGTTCCCGAGCAAACGTGACCAGCCAATACGACAGCCACTTGAGATCAGTGTCGGCTGTCTCTGGCGTGATTGCAGTTTGATATTGCTTCAGGACAGGCTGATCCAGCACCCAATAGAAGACTAGGATCTTATTGAGAACCTCGTCCCCGGTACTGGAGACTTTGGGAGCCCAACGAACAAACTGATCCACGAACTTGATGTAGTCTTCTAGTGTGTAGATCTTTTCCTGGTCCATCTCACTTCGCCCGCCATTTTCCGGCTTGCGTGCGTTTTCTACAGCCGCGGTGAACTCGGCAAATCGTGAGTTGGACCGACGGATGAAGTCGACTAGGTCACGAACGACCGCTGACTTGGGCTCGTACGAGATGGGCGACATGACGTATCATTGCAGAGATAGTCTGGCTGTTATGTATTTGAACGTATCGAAGCTGAGGATGGTCCGGAGCTTGAATGCCTATCTGATATGACAGGGCGACTGATGTCAATTGTCGTCATTTCGTCATTTCGTCATTGCCATATTCCAATAGTCCGACATACAATAAGGTGTATAGATCCGATGGCACGTAGCCTGCTACTAACGCCAAAATGGATGTCAACCGCCGTACCATCAAGTGCAATGATGGTTCCTGTCGGCTATCAACTTTTCAACGGGCCGTTGCCGATGGAAGCCACAATACCGGTATAAATAGAATCATTGTAAGTAAAGGTGAACGAGCCCCATCTCGTACATGCCAGTTTGGAAAGAAATGGTAGGAAGCCAGCATTCAGGAGGCTGTTGCGGTATAATAGATGTGTTTTGAATGAACTCCGCATATCGCATGTTAAATTCCAGTATAGTCCACCATGGATTGATTAACCTCGGCCCAAAAATCATACTCGTCGTCTTCGAGTACAGTAGATATGAGATCTCTCCAGTCCAGATCCAGAGCTTGCCACCGTAAGCCAAAGTATTCTCTTGGTGATATACTATTGCCGGCTGCGCCCCAGTCAATGATTCCGGTGATGACATTATCCTTTACCATAATATTGCTTTGGTGCAAATCACCATGTGTGAGGACCTTTCTCTCATTCTGGCCACCTGATGCAAGAATTCTCTCCACCAGAGGCTCGTCTCTCTTAGTGAGTTTTCCGTAGGGTCTGGAATTGCAGAGAGCCTCCACCACCCCTTCGTTGAATTCCTTTCTTGTCGAAAAAGGTCCATATTGACGGAACTTTGCATCCCACGAATGCTTGAAGAAGACATCTTCGCGTGGACCGCCATCCACAGATCCAAACAGTGGGCCTTCAATCTGTCGCCACTCCTGTACGAATCCTTGGAGCTGTCGGGCAATCGAGATTTTGGCATCTCCGGATAAACCTTCCAAAGCATCGTTCAAGAGAGGTTCCTGGCATCTTTTCCATTACGAGGGACCCCAACGTCATCGATGGCATAGGCGTTGAATACTTGAGGAACAGGTACTGATGTCCCTTCCTTGACAAGGCAGAGAGCCTCTGCTTCTCCCATCCGAACCATAGGCCCAACCTTCAATATAGTTGAGGCGTTGATTTCTAGGATTTTGCAGCCGCCCATGCTACGAGGACATAGGTCTTTGGCGTTTCGGATCTCCTCCAGTGTGACAATTGGCGGCCACTTATCTCTCATCGATTGAGCAAAGCGTATATTGTCAATAGACAAGAGGATACGGGAGAGCCAGTCGACAATCTCCGGTGGTACGGGCTATCAGTGGTTAGGACGTTAAATTCTGGGTGACGGACGCACGTACTGGGCGAGGATCCTCATCCATTTGACTTTACTGCCTTGGTAATGTGTCTATGACAGATCCTTGCTCACCTATACTGAAGAGTCCTTGTTTGTATGCACAGCAAAGTATCGCGGAGAGCACAGGGATAGTAAACTAGCGGGGTGCGGGGTTTGCAGAAGCAAATATATCGCTGTATCGCACTAGCCCCAACGTCCGATGATAAATAATGAAGTTTTCAACGCGTTAATATGCGTTTATCATGCTATTCAATATGCCGCATACAACAGGAGCTGATGAGCTTACTGTACAGGCCGGTATTTGTGACTTCCATTCTATGGCTGGGGCTATAAAAACATATATAAAAGGCACCATATGTTTGTGTAATGCTTACTTATTAGGTGTAGGTGCTGATTGCAGGCATCACTGATAAAAGTCGATTGTTGGGTTGGCCAAAAATAGCGGCCGAGTGCCGAATAGAGACATAACAGTAAATATGCCGTATGCGCCGACGATTTGCCGAAGAATTTGAACAGTGTCAAGTGTCCAGGTTTTATGATTTTATATATTGTCATCGGGGCGGACTACTTGCTGTTTACACTCACTGCCTTATACAAGCGCGTTGCTGCGCTTCTGGCAGCTCCAGACCTGTCTGATAGGTCTCATGGTAATTTTTGTGAATTTACTCTGGGCTACGCAACGTATTTACCATGATAGACACTGCTATAACTATGATTCAGACTTCGAAGAACAACTGCGCCTGAGACATAGGTACTGTCCTTGTTATCCTCGGGGATGTCTTAGACATCTTGTATGTGCTGATGTTGTGAGACGGGAAACACCGTTTCTCCATCTTGAGTAGGGGTATATAAATCTCAGACTTTTCGGTTGAAGTGTTGTTTTTCTCATCATTCAATTCTCCTTCTTACCTCACTTTCCTACCCTCAACCAAGCAGCTACGTCACTTTCTTCTCATTGCATTGAACCCATTCCACTACATAAATATGGTAAGTTTGACCGAACTTGGAGCGAGAGAAATTGCTAACATAAATCAGGAGGACTACAGAGAAGAGGTGCAGAAGAAGACCTCTGGTCTGAGGCTGGGATCTTCCAAGGACGAGGTCCGTGACATTTGGAAGCAAGTTCTCGAATATATCTTTCCCAAGCAAACCGCTGACTGCCCCCGTGAAGGATTCGTCCACAAATACTTCAACTATGACAGCGAATTCCCTCACATTGGGATTGTCAATCCTCGAGGTGAGCATTCATACTTGCCCGTATTCCATGTCTACTGTCAGTCTCTGCCCACCGCTGAAGCGGAAAACGTCTTACCAGGTGCTAGAACTCCTTGGCAAGATTTGGAAGCGGCAGTGCAATATGAGCTGGTTGGGATCATGTCACTCATCAAAGAGTGCAAGCCGAATCTCAACGCGATCATTGTTGCAGGCCCGTTGGTACGCTTCTGCGGCGTGAACAAACACGGCGAATTCTGGGATCTTGGCTTTGATGCTGAGGAGGGCGCGTGGAATATCCACGACGATTTCGACGCCATCCTCGAAGGGCTGTTGATGATTCGTTCCAAAACTGATCCGGCATGCTCTGTTCCCTTTGGTGTCTCGACAGTTTCCTTCAAGGAGGAACCTGTTGAAGAACAGTGACAATGAGAGTGGTACGTGAATGTCTTTGATCCTATTCTTTTTGTGCTATCGCTGTTATGTTTCTGATGTTGTCTTGCATGCAAATCTACACCCTAGTATGGCAACAGTTCTGGAGTCAGGAGTTGATAATGAAGTTTATGCTATATCTTACAGTCATGAATTATTGATATTTCCAGTAATCGTCCTAAGTGGTAGGTTCTGATAGTTTTCCTTGAAAATCGATTGTAAGTAATGCTACGGAGTACTCCACAGCATGAAGGATGATCTGACCCCGAAACCAAAATAAAAATGCCATTGACTCAGTAACTAAAAGACAAGTCTTTCAAAGGGCTGGCATCAAATAATTTATCAAGGTGTCCTGAGCTTCTGAAACATTCTCATGTTCAAAGTATGGTGTCTTACGATTTGTCACGCTTCTCTTTGTTTATCTTTTGCGACATGCCCTACTCAAAACAATGCCACCTACGGTCAACCATGAAAAACAACGAAGAGAACGGAAAAATGCTCTTGAGCCTCGTTTTTACTGTCTCAGACATTTCAGATGTCTTGTATTCTGTAGCTCAAGTCGTAGAACTGCCCTGAGAAGGTGTATAAATACACCATCATGTCTGCTGCTGGACTCTCTCTATTCAACACTCAACTCCTCTTCCACCTTTTCCAACCGCCATACGATAACTTTTGATATACGACGAGTTATGGTCGCAACCATGGTAAGTTCATTCACAATACCGCAAGATCAAAGACATGCTAATTAAATTCTAGGACCTGTACACCCTCAGGGCATGGGAGCAAATCTCCTATCTGTGCCCGCAATCAAGCCAGGATCACGTTCGGGAGGTGTGGAACCTGATCCTCAAGCCCGTCTTCTATCTTGGTACGCCTGGTGGTAAGTCTTTCGTTGTGAAGGACGATGACGACCAGGATAGATTCCCCCAGATTTCCGTTGCTAATCTGAATGGTCGCTTTGGAAGCTCCCCACTCTTCAAGGTCTACTGCATCGGATTCGCTGGCCCTGACACGGATTTGTGGAAGGTCCTGGAAGACGCCGTTCAGCTCGATCTACTCGAGGCATCAAGCCTCTTCGAGGGAAAGCCTCGGGCAAGCCTTTTCGCAGCTATAGCAATTGGCCCTCTGGTACGTTTCTACAGACTGGATGAAGAGGATTATTTCTGCTATGTCGAATTTGGCGATCGAGACGCGTATAACGTTCACCAGGATTTTGATGTCATCGTTGAACATCTGCTCCAGATTCGGGAGGCTATGGCGTGAGGACTGGATGTTTTAGTTGAGTATTACTTGTCTTTCATTGAATTGTGATTCCACAACTGCGTATATCCAATGCAAACAAAGTCACACGGAACTCAAGGAAGCAACTAGCTAGATAGTCTCTTGGTGTACTGTAGACGTGGCATTCTTCATTTCGACATCATTCGCTTCACTGTTCGGCCCATCAAAAACGATAGCCATCTGTTCCAGCGTGTAGCCCTTGGTTTCGGGGTACAGGAACCACGCGGTGACCACGAACGTCACCAGGACGGTAATGAAGACCAGGTAATACCTCCATGCAATAGCCTCCAGGGCAATCGGGTTGACGAAAATATTGAAACAAGCGGCGCAGACAGTGGACATCCACGTTACGGCGAGACCTCGGGATCGAAGATGGAAAGGCCAAATTTCGCACGGATACCCCGTGAGCAATGGGGTTCTATGATCATGAATTAGCACGGTAGGAGAATGGATCAAGATGGGAACTCACAGAGCACTGCTATAACTAGCAAAGAAAATGAAGAGGAATGGTATGACCGCGGCGCCCGTGGCTGTACGACTAGTCTGTGCGAAAGAAGCCGATAGCGCCGTGACGAGGACGTAACTGGCGAGCATGATTGCGGCCGATGAAAGGAACAGTGGACGTCGCCCAAACCCATCAATCATAAAGGAACCTCCGATGGCAAACAGGAGATTCCACATCTGCATGCAGGCTGTTATTAGCAACTGATGTTCGACGCTGGTCACCCCGACTGATCTCAGAATAAGAGCTAGGTAGTATGAGATGACACCATTGCCCACCCATTGGGCGAAGAAGCCTAAACTGAGGGAGATGACCAGTCGATGACGATTTCCTGGAGTACGCAGCATCTCCATGTAGCTGGCGGTCTTTTGAGCCTCTTGCTCGGCTCGAATCGTCACCCGAATCTCGTGGAATTCGGCATCGACCAAGGATGACTGACGGCCTCCTGCATGATAGCTCGTCAACATGGCGTACGCCTCGTCCTCGCGTCCCTGCGCTATGAGCCATCGAGGGCTTTCCGGAGCGAGAAGGAGTCCTGGCAAGGCAATGGCGGGGAGAAGACACTGCAAAAGCGATGGAAGGCACCAGGCCCACGACGAGGAATAGCTCCGGACTCCAAAGGTAGCCCATGCAGAGATGCTACTCCCCACATACCATCCGGTCATAAACAGCCCGTTCATGACGCTCCGGTGGCTGGGATGCGCTATCTCGTTGATCAGAAGGGGCGACGCGGTTCCGACGAGCGCAGACGAGACACCCACGAACAGACGGGACAGCAAGAAGGCGTTCGGGTTCGGAGCAGCGGCCTGCAGGACTGCTCCGAGGATCAAAAAGGAATAACCGCTGAAGATGCCGGGCTTGCGGCCGAATCGGTTCGAGAGCCAGGCGGCAACAGGGGATGCCACGCCGGTACCTAACAGGGCGATGGCATTGAGCCATCCGAGTCTGGCGCCTGTCGGATGGTTCATGAACTCGTTCCACTGATCCAAGGCTAGCAGGCCATTCATGAGAGATCCGTCGTATCCATTGGCGGAAGAGAAGAGAACCAGGGAGATGATGATGTAGTTCAGGTACAATAGATGACTCTGACGGTACCATGGTGGATCCGTCGAGGGAGAAGCGATGGTCTCCATGGTCTTCCCCGCTGTCTTTCCACTGGGGGCGTTTGGGTCGGGATTCGCCATGCTGGTATTTGTATGGCAGATCAAAATTAAATGAAGGTCTGATCAAACAATTGACTATCCACCCCCAGGAGACTTTATCTTAAATATGGCAAAGATGAAGATCTTCGATCGAACCCAAGAAACTCTGTAAAACGAATGAGATCAAACATCTGCCAAGTGCCAAGCCAAGCGTGGCCGTGCTGAATCCTTCCGGAATCCTCCAAATAAGGTAAGGGGCATTATTCCAAACATATTAAGGTGGGATGCTCGCTCTAAGTTATACTTGCGTTTTTGTTGGGAAGATGTTGTTGTCGAAGTGAGGATGGAAAGGGGTCGAGATGAAAAGTCAAGAGGGCCCAATACAAAGTTTTGGTTTTTCGGCGCAAAGCTTCCTGAATCGCAGAGCCAATAGCAGACACGAACTTCAGCCACGGAAAGGGTCCAGACCGGCCATTGTCTCAAACGGGTAATCTAGCCAGAAATTGGAAAGCTGGGATCTTGTGGGGAAACAAATCACGAAACCTGGGGAAGGGGGAACCCAGTCTGATTGGTTTACTGCAGCCAGGGAATTCAATTCAGGGACAGATCCAAGAGAGTACCACCCTTAGTAAGATGTTTGAAAGATGGTCTGGGCGACTAGTCATGAGGCTGACTACTTATGTGAGAGATTTAGAAGCTAATCTACGACCAAGGAGTGCTCGAGTCGTACAGCAATCGGCAACACCAACTGCCGATCACATCTTTTCAAGTTCGGCCGCTGACTCCCGAGCCCTAGTAAGAACGTACAACCTCTTTAGCGATTTCTTACCGTCCAATCCTAGGTCTGGATTGCAAAGACTTCTAGCTCATGACACAGGGTTGATTTCGATGCCTTCAGAGAGCAGATACTAGCATGGACAATTGCTATCAATGACAGATGGTTCAAATAGCTTTGGCTGTCCACTGCGCTAGACCAAATCTAATCACACTTAATACTTTTAGTGACTTCCAGAGCGCTGCATTTGTGAACGGAGCATGAAATAGAATGTTCCATTTGTTCATTTCTACTATTATTTACTTCTCAAAACGAATATCTATGCCATTTTTCGTCAATCGATTGGATCATCCCGTATCCTTGCCTAATCCCTGCCGACATCTACTTCCGGAAAGGAACTGCAGCAGGAAGAGCAGTGGGAGTGTTCTTCCGAGCATTGTGAGCGATCAAGTGCTCGAATGACGGCGCATGCTCGACCCGAGGGTTGAAGGGCTCAAAGTCCCAGAGGTAGCCCAGTGTGCGCAGAATGGAGGTGGCCGAGTATGACACAGTCTCGCCCTGAGCATTTTGACCCTTTTGCTCGACCTGTGCTTTGCCAACCCAGGGGGAAATCAACAGAGTCGGGATGCGACCACCCAGACGGTTAAAGGGGAAGGTATAGTCCTCACCGCTGGGGGTGCTGGCGGTATAGGTGAGGTTATCCGGACGAGGAGCAAGAGGGGCAGGGACGTGGTCGTGGAAGCCACCGCTCTCGTCAAAGGTCAGAATGAAGAGGGTCTGTTCCCACTGGGGACTGCCACGCAAAGCATCATAGACCTGTTTGATGAGAGCCTCTCCGTCGGAGATCAGGCCGGCGGGATGCATGGAGGTGGTGCCAACTCCGCAGCAAGAGGGGTTGAGGTACGCCAATTCAGGCAGGGCACCGGCCGCAGCGTCGGTATAGAACTGGTCCAGGTGCACGATCTTGTCTTGGTTGTTGGTGGTATATGTCCAGTTGAAGTAGCCCGCATCGGGGCCGGTACCGCCGGCGGGGTCCCAGTAGTTGAGCCAAGAGTGACCGGTCTCGGTCAACTGCTGGAAGATGGACCGCTGGGGGAACTGATGATTGGGAAACGCAGCGTCGTTCGTACCGTGGCCGTAAGAGGTACCGGAAACCAGCGCAGCCCGGTTGGGGTTGGTGGGCTGCGGGAGTCAGTCTCATCCTTTCCAAGGGATTCGGGGGCATGATGTACTTACGCCGGGGAAATCCGAGTGCCAGTGGTTGAAGGTCAGGTAGTTTTGCACCAGAGAGGTCAGAACTGGGACCTGCTCTTCGGTGTAGTAGTTCATGACCTGAGCGGCGAGCGTGGTCTTGTTCACCTTGGAGGCATATTTGCGGACCTGCTCATGAAGAAAGCCTTGGTTGTGGGGAACCAACTTGCCCTCAGCGATCAAAGTGTTATCCGGGTTGAAGGTGCCATAGAACTCAATGTTGTTGCCAGAAACGGCGTGGTCTGGGTCATTTGTGATGGAATCAAAGTCCTTGGGGCCAGCACAGGCAACGCCCTCACTAGGGTCGGTGAGGTTGTAGGGGTTGCAGTAGGGGCCGGTGTTGATGGGGTTCTCAAGGCCCTTAACCGTCTGACCACCCAGGAGGTTGTCGAAGGAGCGGTTCTCCATCACCAGGATGACCACATTCTTGATCTTAGACTTGAGATTGTTGATGGACTGCTCCGAGTGCGCATTGGCTGGCTGTGCAGGAATGGCCGAGGCGGCGGCCGCGAAGGCCAGGAGACCAAGAAAAGCACTAGGATGCATCCTGAAGGCCGATCAAAAGATGTTGCTTTGAATAAACATCCTGTTGGACGGACCAGAAGGCCATTTTATACCAGACCTTCGTACTCCTCACCATCTTCTCTACCCTTCAGTCTCGTCCCACGTGCTCTGAAGAGACGCATTGAATTGTATCTACCTCGTTTAATCGAGGTCCAAGCGGAGGATAGTATGGTTATTGGTTGGAGATGCTGCCTTGCCAAGATGTTGAGATACAAGATCCCAACGGGGGTTGCGGCGGAAAGAGCCGATACATCCGTAGACGCCGTAGCCGTCTCCAATAAGATCGATCTGCAGAAGCACGAGGGTGGAGAGGTTCCTAGTCTACATGTCTATCGCTTGGGGTGCAGGCGGGGGAACTCATGCAAGGGCTTGGTCGAGATTGTGCTATCAAGCTATGACCTTCCGAATATGACATAGAAAGGACACAAGATTGCTTAGCATGGATAATTTCCTGCACAGAGCGGGCCAAGCAGCCAATACCCATGACAAGATCCGTCAAGCATGAAGCTATCGCCAACTGATTCGCCGCGCAATGTTTGCCAAGACCGCTTCATTTCCTGGCCCCCACTAGACTCCAACTAGCTCCAATTAGCGGCCAGGAACATGCCAATTCGGGACGCTAGACGATAGAAAGCCTTCCCGTGCTGCTTCTCTATGCAATCATTGGAAGATGGCCCTATGTTGCAGGGTTATCCCGGATACTATCATACTGATAATAATGCAACCTCACAACTCCGTAGTTGGCAGTGCTACTTGACAGAAACCTCATTTCCCTTACAGGTTTCTAGAAGACAAGTCTGTCGAAGGACATACGTAGAATCGAGTCTCGAAGAGGAAACGGTTGCCACGCTGTGATTCATGGTGCTCTAGAGCTTCAGGGAACGAGAAATATCTCATTTGCCCATCCAGCGCGTCAACAGTGGTACGATGATCATTCTTCAAGCTGGCTTAACTTGAAGCTATTAAACCTATGTACTAACGATAAATATATCAGTGCAGACACATGTAACGCTGGGAAATATTTCCGGGAACCATTGAGGTGGACAGGTCCCTGAGCCTACGCGCCTTTCGCTATGCAGGAGTCCCTGCAGTCCTGCACGTCCCATTCTACTGGTTTTCGAGAATTTAATGATCGGCAGCATCTAATCTCCCATGCCAACGGTACTTGGACCCAGGATGACCCTCGGGGGGCCTTGTCTGCCGTGCTTGCCGTACAGATTCCCCCGAATCCCCGATACCTTCCTTTTTTCGACAGCATAAGCCTCCCAGAACAGTCCGCGGAGACGCAGTTTGGGGATCAACAGGTGGATGAAGTTCTTGAAGATCATGCCTTGAAGCGTAGGCCTTGGCTATTGTCAACTTTGGTGCCATTGATCATCTGTGTAGATTCTCCGCTACTTGAGCCGGCATTTCTCCTAGCGTGGCACCCAGGCCACACAGGCACACACTGTGATACGCTGGCCAACAGTGGTCTTGGTCCATTTTGCGACCTCAGCCGTTTCCGCTTTGATAGAATGGAAGCCCACCGAACTATTGCATTATTCTCTACATGCCGTAGTTCTTCGTCGTCGCCGTACGTGTCCCGTCCGATTCCCGTCCACCCACCAAACAGCGCCAATGCGCCATCGATAGAGTCCAGACTGCGATAGTACAATTTCCCCGTGCTTGTTCTTCTGTAGCGCCGAAGACCCGGCATAAAAGTGCCAAGACCTTGATGCTCTTAGGATCGCGCCCCATTGTGCCGCCGCCATCACACGTACCTCTGCCATATCCTTCGCAACTACTGCAGGACTGTGTCCGGCCAAAAAAGTCGCGTCCGCACGTTGTGCAGCAAATTCTTTCTTGCTTGGAGATCCTGTCTATACCTTTGTCGGCGGCATTAAGCAACGTAAGCCGCTGAATCCGAGCATACCAGAATGGGGTCCGAGATTGAGATGCAGGTTCTGACCGACTATTTGCACAGTGCCGTCATACTCATCATCGCATGTTAGTTTTCGATCAAAGCTTTTACGGTCGACGAGGTTGGCCCCATTGGTAAACTGTACGAGCTGGTCCAGTCGGCTTCCCAGCGTCATCCAGTTTCTGGAAATCATGCTGCCACTTACCAGCCGATGGCCTCTAAAGGCGTGCGACATCGTCATCTTGCAAGAATGATGGAAGCCGATTCTTGACGATATGTAGGGCATTCTCTTCAGCATTTGCACATATTTAGAATGCCGTAGTTCAGCTGTCACTTGTTTCTATAATTGTACAAATCAAGCGGGATGTGAAAGGAGACGGATTTAAGAACAGCAGGGACATTTTATATGAATATCTAAGATTAGCGCAAGATATCTATATGCAATTGTACTGGAATCTCACAATATACATCAAGACGAGGTTAGATACTTTGCGCCCAGGAGACCTGCATCAGGTACCCTCTCCACATAGGCGAACTGCGCTCCTTTCTTGCCGAGAACATCCAGAAATTGGTCCTGGTAAGCTTGATTATTGAGGATGCTTCCAGAAAGGATCAGAACGGTATGGTTTGTGGGGACGTATCCAGCACAACCAGGCTCTAACAGTCGTCCCACTGTTCGACTTGTCAAATAGTCAATTTGGCGATCGACAATGGCCGAGGCAGTGTCGTCCTGTCCTTTCATGCTGAGCACCACTTCGGCAACACCTGCAATCCGAGTTTTCATCGTCTGTTTGTGCTGCTGAACCAAGATCTCACTGACGAGATCAATCTGCTTTGGCGCGCAGCTGGCACATCCCAGTCGTTTAAGAACTGCCTGCTCCAGACGTCCCAGTGGCTCAGTGCGTATTCCGAGTCTCATGTCTTCGAGAATGGCCAACGTGTGTTTGATCGCCTCCAGCCCGATGGCATATCCGCCCCCTTCATCGCCCAAGACGTGTCCCCAGCCCCCGGATCGAGCTACTCGGGAGTAGTCGTTGCCATTGTCGCTTCGATTGTATCGCATGGCGACGCTCCCGGTGCCAGCAATGACTACGACTGCTGATGAACTGTCTCCGTGGGAACTGGCCGCGGCCACCAGCAGATCCACGTCGTTTGTTAGTCGGATCTCCTTCTCCGTCAATCCAAAGAGCGCGTATATCTTTGGTAAGAGGGACTCTCGGAAATTCTTCCGGTCAATGCCCGCGAGACCAATCCACACGGACTTGAAAAGGGACTGGAGATTGCGCTCTGTTGAAGGAAGTGCCGATAAAGCGTCATTCGCAGCAGCCATGAGTGTCTGAACCGCCTCCTCCATACCGTTGCCGTCAGTCCTGTCGGCATCAGCTGTGATTCGAAGGGGACAGGTAAAAAGCATACAAATTACATGGACCGGTCGTCCCTCGCCCAACAACCGTGCCTTTCAGGTCGGCGATGACGGCCGCGCACTTGGTCCCTCCCCCGTCAATGCAGAGTACATATTGTCTATGCGTAGCAGGCATCTGTACGTTCCTGGCCAAAGATGTCTCTAAAGCCTTGGCGAGGACCCCGCCAGCAGAATCCAACTTCTCCTCGCAGATTTCGACCGATTGTCCCGTCTCGGCCACGAGAAGAGCCAGTTTTACCCTTCCTTTGCATCTTGTCATCAACGCGTCTAGATCCTCGTCTGTCATACCGTCACAACGAGCGCTCAGCCTTCGCAGAATATTGCGCGATCGTTGTTCCAGCTTCAGATTCGAGGCCACGAGATCTACCATCTGATTCGGTCAACCACATTCTTCTAGCTTGCCGCACCACATACCAGATTCCCATAAGTCTTGCCCGTCCGGATCATAGTGCCAGTGCTAAGCATATTTAGCACCAACTTGGTCGCTGTTCCCGCCTTCAACCGGGTGCTGCCCGTCACCACCTCCGGCCCAGGCAGCGGAGCAATCAGGAAGTCGACAGTTCCCGATGTCCCCATTGCCGAGGGAGAAGCGCAGACCACACCGATGGTGAGGCAGCCGATCTTTTTCGCGAACGCCAAACATCCGAGGACATACGGCGTACGACCGGACGCAGCTATGCCAATGACGGTATCCAGCTCCGGAATGAGCTTCAAAGCTTCCATATCGGCCTCACCAGCAGCGAGACTATCTTCGGCTCCTTCTAGCGCTCGTCGAATGGCAGCGTCCCCGCCCGCAATCAGCCCGACAAACTGCCATGGCGGAGCAGCAAACGTCGGAGGGATCTCGGATGCATCGAGGATCCCGAGTCTGATATCTGTCAGTTCACATCCTTTGTCACATTCTTCCGAGGGCTTTCATTTGGCGGCCTAACCTTCCACTGGTCCCTGCACCCACGTAGATAACTCGTCCCCCGTCCCGCACACGCGGACTTAGCGCATCAATGGCAGCGGCAATTTCGGAGAGATATGGCGTCACACTCGGCGCGACACGGTGATCCTCTTCGTTGATCAATCGGCACATCTCCAGGGTCGAGATCAGATCGATCTGCGCCGTCCGGGGATTAACGGCTTCGGTCTGAAGCTGTGACAGATTGGCTAGATCCATGTTGCCATGCGTATGCAAGGAATTCTCGGACAAGAGAGATGAAGTCCTGCAGTAGTTCTAGGGATTAAGATTGTATAGATCTTGTATATCTTCTTAGCGCGTGGTGTGCGGGGTTTCTCGGCCGTGTTGACAGGGTTGCATTCGCTCGGTTAACAGTGCCAATCTGGGGTTGCATGGAGCACGCGCCCCGTGGAGATTATCTAGGGGCAGATATCCAAACTGACCACTAGTGGCCTGTCACGAACGGACTAAGCTTCGGCCAAGGGAGAGATAAGTCATGGTTTATCACTAGCCACGTTTCTCCGCATTTAGACAACAAGGGATAACGGTCACGGGGGCCTCATCATGCGGAGATAAAAGCGCTGTCCTCCTCGTGTCCTCTTCCACAATTGAATGATCAGGCTGACCGACTGCAACTGACCGACTGATCGACTTTCAATATGGGCCTCAACGAAATTCACCATGGTGATGCCGCCTTGGAGTCCGGCTTTGACTCCCAGCAGCGATCGCTTCCTTATCGGATCTACACGCACTCGTGGTTCCAGATCATCCTCATCAGCATGATCTGTTTCTGTTGCCCGGGGGTAGTTCTCCCTCCAGCTGCTAAAGCCACTCACTAATCTTGCAGATGTACAATGCGCTCGGCGGCTTGGGAGGCTCCGGACAGGTCGACCCGACGGTTGCGGCCAACGCGACAACGGCCTTGCTCGCTGCGACAGCTGCCACGGCTTTACTCGTCGTTGGACCTATCTTCAGCCGTATCGGACCTCGAATGTGCTTACTGCTCGGAGGATGGACGTACCCCTTGTACTCGGGAGCTCTACTCTGCTTCAACCGTATGCGACCATTCCCCTCAGTCGTAGTCATATTCTGACACTGGTAGATACCGCCAACGGAGCGTTTGTGATTGCCTCCGGCGCCATCCTCGGTATCGGAGCCGCCTTCCTGTGGGTGGCCCAAGGAGCGATCATGACGACGTACGTCCCTGAATCCCAAAAAGGGCGGGCCATCGCCGCGTTCTGGATCATTTTCAACCTGGGCGGCGGCGTGGGCTCCCTCGCCAGCTTCGGTATGAACTTCCACTCGCACAGCGGGACCGTCACGGACGGAACCTATATCGCGCTGTTGATCATCATGGCCATCGGCTGGCTGCTCGGCGTCCTGATCTGCCCGCCGGTATCCGTCCGCGTGCAAGGACTGCAGCCCACACCCGAGAGCGAGAAGAACTGGCGCCGGACCGCCAAATTGACCATCAAGACCCTGTCCGACTGGCGCGTGCTCTGCATGATCCCCATGTTCTTCTGCGCCAACGTCTTCTACTCGTACCAGCAGAACATCGTCAACGGGATGACCTTCAACATCCGCACGCGCTCCCTCAACGGCGCCCTGTACTGGATCGCGCAGATGCTGGGCGGTCTGATCATCGGTTTGATCCTGGACATGCCGGGTGTGAACCGCCAGAACCGCGCGCGGGTGGGCTGGCTCTTCCTCTTCGGCACCGGCATGGCCATCTGGGGCGGGGGTTATGCATTCCAGAAATGGTACGACGTGCGTCGGGCGCATGGGCTCAAGCAGGACATCGACTACACGCAGGCCTCGCTGTCGACTGGGCCGATTTTCCTGTATATTTTCTACGGGGCGTACGATGCCTTTTGGCAGGGTTTCTGCTACTGGCTTATGGGTGCGCGGTCGAATTCCCCTGCCGTTGCGGCTATTCTCGTCGGCGCGTACAAGACGTTCCAGTCCAGCGGTGGTGCGATGGCGTGGCGGTTGAATGCGCTGGAGTACTCGGCTATGATGCAGTTTGCTCTGGACTGGGGACTGTGTATGGGGGCACTGGTGATTGTCATTCCGTCCGTGTTGGCTGTGACGTTGACCAGCGAGGTGGGAGAGGAGGTGAGACAGGAGACGAAGACTGTTGAAGACGAATCCAGATAGTGTAACTAATGTGAATCTACTTATGTCCGAGGTCGAGGTACAGGCCTAATCCAAGAAACACAAAGGTTGACCCCTGCAACAATCGCCCCGATGATCCACAATGCACGAGCGTAGTGAGTGCCGTTGTAGCGGAAGATGATAGCAAAGACGATGCCACCAAAGTTTCCCATTCCTCCGACAATGCCCGAGACGATTCCTGATCTGTTAGCGAATGCATAAATAGGATGGTGGCCGACTTACCATTGGCGGCTGGGTGCACATGAGGCACAATGGCAAAATTGGCTCCATTACTCGCAGCGATGAAGAATGCCATCAACAGCACCAGTCCAAACATCAGGCCCTCACTGTGAGGGTCCAACAGTCCGACAGCCAGCGCCGATGCTCCGATACACATCCCCAGACAGACCAGCCACACTTTCTTGCCCCACACCGACTTAGTATACCGATAGATGAGATCGGCGACGAACCCACCCGCCGGGCGAAAGACGACATTGACCAGCCCGAACATGGCAGCCCATCGACCAGACTTGGTCTGCCCGAGGCTGGGAAAGTTCTTTAGGTAATACGCGCCGAGAATGGAGTTGATAGCCAGCTCGGTGCCAAAGGAGCAAGCATACTGCAGAGCGACCGCTACCGTGGGCAGGCAGAAGATCACACGGAGTGCTTCGCTAAGAGTGGGCTTTTGGATTACCTCGCTTATATCAATCACCGGTTGCGCTTCGGTATCGACGATTCGCGGCGTGGAGACACCTTTCTTCTCCGGCAAGGCGGAGACGTTGGTGCTGGACGCGGTGCCAGATCCGCTGGACCGGTGGAGGTCGACGATACTGCTCTGTATAGCGGGATTGCTGCCTTGTCGCTCGGACCATTTGCCCGTCGGGGTATCGTCGCAGAGGAAAAGCATCGACAGGGCGATTGCGACGATGATGATGAAGGGGACTACGTATGCCACCCTCCAGGCACGGTGCGGAGTCAGTCCTTGAGAGTGGACGAGCGAGTCGTAGATGGCAGGCATGACGAAGCTGATAATGTGAGCTTTGCCGAGACAGACTGGGCAAGGGACATACTAGGTGATACCACCACCGCCATTCCCGAATCCTCCAGCTAGAGCGTTGGCAGTCCCCACCACGTTTTTATCGAAGAAGCCCGTACACCAGACCTGGCAGGGCACAAACGCCGCTCCGAGGATCCCGATGAAAAAGCGCAAGGCAATCAGCCCTTGGGGAGAGGTGACGAGTCCGGCCATGGCGGTGGGGATGGCACCGCAGAGGAGACATCCGACAAAGACATATCGCGGACCGAACCGATCGCACAGGGGGCCGGCGATAAACCGCATGAGAAGGCTGTCTATTTAGCGAGAGACTTGGATGATAGTACAAGGTTACTTACGTTCCCAGCAGAGCCACGATGTTGGAGTTGGCGACCTGATCTTGGGTCATATGCAGATCCTTCTTGATCGTGACGCTCAACTGTGCCTGTTAGAGGCGCCATTGATGGAGGTGCAGACTACTTACCAATGGGGGAAAAGCATACCATGAGAGGAATGCAACCAGGAATCCTAACCAGGAAAAGAAGAAGACGCGGCCATAGCGATCAACGGGGTTCAACAGAGGGATCGATCTTGCTTTGTGGTTGACCGGGTTGATCTCGGGGCTGGCAAATGCCAGCTTCAACATTTCCATTGTAACAGTTTCAAGAGTAGTCTTGCCAAGTGCTTTTTCAATTGAGATTGTTTCGATATCTTTGTGTTTGGTCTGGATTCAAGGATAGATGCAACCCGAGATGGCCAGAACTATATAATGGCAGACCGAAGCCATTTCAAAGTCACAAGCGTTTTCTATCTGCTCAAAGACTATGAAAGCTTTAGCAACAGAAAAGAGGAAAACGGCTTATCCTCAACTCCTAGGAGATACGTTTGAAAGAATCGAGTCAGAGCGGATGCCAAGCAGTTCGGGAAGGACAGAAAGATCAGCCAGGCCAGGTGAAAACATTCAAAGCATGCTGTAAGAAGCAAAAGTCAGAAGGACGAGATAACGTCAAGGTCCCCGTGTGGATGACTGCATGCTGGCAATATGGAAATCCAGTCGTCTGTGGCGGGAGTAGAACCAGGCAGCGACTCCCATGCCTAGAGCTTCGGAAAGACAGACGCCACGAGGTCTTGGACTCGCAGGATCATCTTCCCTGCGCCGTTCATACTCCCCAGAGTAACAGATAGAGCTGGAACACTATCTGCGTAGCTCCGCTGACATGGCCGTATACTTGGATCTCTGAAGCCAACGCCAAGACCGATCCGATATCTGTACACCTTCTGACTGGTCCATTAGTCTCAAAGGCTTGGCTTCTATGACATACTGCTTGATAACAGTCCCAGGGCTTAACTGTGGACTGGCTGACTGATCTCCGCGGAGTCGAGCATTCGGGTTAGTGATGGAAACAGAGATAAGCAGAGATAAAGCCGGGAGATAAGAAGAGGAGCTTGGCCTCTGCCCTGGCATGGCAGGGCCTGGTCCAGATATTGACGGCGACATCAAGTTAATGTGGACTCAATCTCAGTCGCTGACCGTTATTCATGCCGACATTGGCCAGTCAGGCCTTCTCTTGGCACATTGGACTGGGAAGCACATATATGTCTGTATCCGACAGCCCCCACATGCTAATCAGAACACTGAACTAAAATATATGGACGCAATTTCATATATGCCCTCTTCTTCGTGTGCATGTACTCAATGCCCTTCAGCTCTTTTCTCCTCAGAAAAAGAAGACACCATGCACACCCACTCCCTCAAACAGGTCGTCCCAAGTACGCACTCGTTGCATGTTCCCTGAATAACTTTCCTCGTCTAGGTTCCATGCCGACTGGAGGAACACTACCGCAACAAGGACACTCATGTCGCCGAAACATCGACAAAGGTCCTGTAAGGAGTTGACAATGAACGACCTCTCGGACAACGCCTCACGGCTACAGGCACTTTCCAGCCCCGCCATCAATGCGGGCCAGAACATGAAGCGGCCCATCCCCCTGCCGCTTTGGAGCGGTTGGTCCATCAAAGAATGAAGCGTGCAGAGAAGGTTGCTCAGGGTCACCCTGACAAGGCACTGAACGTCCGGGATGAGCCCGTCGTAATGGCTGCTCACCAAGTTTTGAAGAATGTCCTCTTTTCCAAGACTGAGAACGACTGCCCTGAGGCAGTAGAGTAAGGTAGCCGCCTGGAACGCAGAGGCAAGTTCCACCCAGCCCTCGCCTTCAATGTCCTGTGGAACAAAATTCAATCGCTTTCGCGGTCGCTGCCAGTCCACTCGCTCTTCCAATCTCTCATTGTAGGATTCGAGAGCCCGTTCGGCCCAAGCCGTGGGTGAGAATGTGACGATGCTGCGAACCAGGTCCAGAATAGCACTGTTCACGCGCGCCATGTCGTCATAGGGATGGTGATGAAGGTTCCATCTGAGGTTGTTCGTGTGGATGATACATGCCAAGAGCTCGTTGGGGCACGGGAATGCTCTCTCGAGTCCGTCCAAATGTAGCTTCGGCAGCCAGTCGATGTATCTTAGTTGCGACGGAGTGTCACTTGGCAAGGATGAGGCGGTCATGAACACGCAGCTCATTACATCGATTCTGAATCTTCCATTAGTATAATGTCGATCAACAGACGAGATGACTTACAGCATAAAGTGTCCTAAACCATATTGAAGATCCGGAAGTCTGGTGGATGCTAGCACCTCAAAACCACCTTGACACGCGATGATGCGCTTCAGACCTTCAAAATGAATTTTCCAGTTGCAGAATGCCGATATTTGGATCTAATGCCAAATTCGGATGTCAGGAGCACGCTTTGAGAACACAAAGGCTGCATACCTCGGACATGAGCATCGCAGTCACGACATGGAAGACTATATCTGACCCCTCTGCTCCTGCTTCAGACAAATACTGATTCAACCGTCGTAACGCCTGCGATCTGTGCTTGTAGATCAGGGAGCTCAACGGATCGCGAAACGATTGGATAAATTCCAATTCGCCATAGTGGGCTCTATCGCGTAGAGCGCGTGATCGATTGACTGTGATCAGATGCCAGTTGGGCTGGGACTGGATTACTTGGTGTATTGCAGAGACAGAAATAATGACACTGAGCAAGACATCGGGGATGTAGGGGAGTGTGTCGAAGTTTATTCGGTTCGGGTTCAGCGCAGAATCTACAATGACCAAATCCGGGCAGACGTAGTCGTTGACTGCAAAAGTCAGCTCTCAGATCATGGAGACAGTACTGCGGGCTTTCATACAGTAATGTGAGAATTCGAGGATCATCTTCTGCATCTCGTAGTCACATGGAAACATCGACGAAGGCACTTTTGGGCCTGATATCGAGCCAGCGATGAGAATGCCTGCTGGCAGTCCACAGCGATTAGGTAGAGCTCTCTAGTTACGTCTGCGTCCTGATGGACTTCCTCATGCGTACCTTTTTCCGAATTGAGGTTTTTATCAGATCGATGTGGTTCTAATGGGGAAGTGGAGGACGACTGAGGCGCTCCCTGCATGAGCAATAGCTTCGGTCGGCCCCGTTTTCTCCTTTCCTGGCCCTTGACAAGGCTAGTGTTCGAGGGTTTTTGTGTTTCCGACGAAAGAGTTGATGTAGGGGCTACCCAGCGAATAGGTGTAGCCGAGTATCCCAGACATTCCACTCCTCGGGAGATGCATCGCATACAAGACGGCTCCCCGGCATCACACACGATCCGTTGCCGTCGGCATGTGTAACATTTTGCCTTTGATTTGGTGGAGCGAGCAGACCCGTTGCTGAACATGTTCAGTCACCCAGGGTGGCCGGTTGACTCTGCTGGAATTTTTCTCATGTATTCAGTTTGTATTGAAGGAGATCCCTTGAAGACCATTTTCCATATTATTATTGCTGCGACTTCAGCTGAAGTATCAGGCTATCAGCCTATTCAGCCCATTCAGCCGTCTCATCGTGGCTGCGCTCGTATTAGTCACGTGAGACTGTCTTGCTCAGCAGACTCCATTGGTCGCTTCAATAATATGTGGGATCAATCCCTCCAAAAAGGCGCTGATGATCGTTAATGACCTGGCTTAAATTGCTAGTGCCTGAGGCTGTGTCCCAGGCTCCTACAATAGCACACTACAAGGTTATTCGCCTTGTGAAGAATCCCGCTCTTCTTTTCCGCCAGCTATGACATAATTACACTCCACTCTTTCCGGTAGCGTCATCAATCAAGTAGTACTAGAATTCTTCGAGGACCCTGAGGAAAAATCTTGAAAATGGGTTGCCTCCACCCAATTAACTGCAATGAATTAACTGCAATTTCTGCCCTACCTTCCCTTCCAGCCGAGTTTAGACCGACATACCGCGACACCGCAGAGAGAGGGTCGTATATATTTTTATCGCCTCTTTTCTCGTCATTGAGTCAATATCCAAATTAAACACACGCAATGAATCATACAAAGAATGAAGCTTCCCAGCCCTCAAAAGTTTGATTTCGACCTTGATCGGTACATCAATCTATATCTTCCCCAGAACCAGCTTCATCGCCTACCATGGCCCATCTCGCGGTTCCTAGGCTATCGACGCGTCCCTCAACCGGAAGTGGGCAATCTGCTGGTGTGCGCATGGGCGTTTATCGGCGCTTTTACGGGATTAATTCTCGTGATGGGTGTCTTCAAAACCAGTGAGACTATTCAATCGCATCATCCTCCGCTCATAATCGCTAGTCTGGTATGCTTCCCGCTGCTGACGATTTCCTGGACAATATGCTTACGTTCTAGGGCGCAACGGCCATCCTGGACTATCAAACAGTACAATCCCCGCTGGCTCAACCGCGCAGTTCCATCATAGGACATGTGCTGGGAGCCGTTGTCGGGGTTGGGATCACTAAGCTGTTCAAGCTCCGATCAGACTTTGAGAGTCTCCGATGGGTCGCCGGGGCAGTCACCACCGCTGCGGCGTCAGTGGTGATGGGCCTGACAAACACCGTCCATCCTCCAGGGGGAGCCACGGCGCTGCTGGCGGCGGTGGATCCCACCGTCGACAGGATGGGTTGGTTCTTCGTCCCGCTGGTTCTCATCGGGTCTCTGTTGATGCTGGGAGCCGCGTTGGTGATCAATAATATCCAGCGTCAGTTTCCCATGTTCTGGTGGACACCTCGGGACGTGGGCCGGAAGAAGGGACCCCCCGATATCGAGAAGATCTCGGAGGTTCCGCAGGAGTCTCGACAACGACGGCTAAGTCGCGCAGTGGGACTACTGCGGGAGAATTCAATTGTCATCACTCCTGATCGGGTGGTGATTCCAGATGGGTTCATGCTGGGGCTTGAGGAGAAGGGGATTCTGGAGGTATTGAGGGATCGCTTGAGAAATCCAGAGGAGTATGACAGTAGTGTTGGAGACCACAGCAGTACTGAAAGTTAGGGGCTGTCAGCTAGAGCGTTAGACCACCACCTTGCAGCGGATCTTCATCCGAATTTATATAAATAATCACTCTGACAAAGTATTCCCGTTTGGGTAATGATGAAGCCTTCCGCGGAGGCGCTCCATGCTGATGCCTTGCTGCCTGAGAAATCGGGCATCAAGTTACATTATGCAAAATCTGATTGGACATCGCAACCACGTGCTTGATGCCTGAGGCGGATAATCCGGTCTTTTCCACTCGTCCGACGGCTGTCTGAAAAGCCTCAATTTAAGCTACTCTTTCGACTCCGTAGAACATGATCTCTTCAAATAGGGACAAGATTGACAGATCTGCCTCCGGATGAGCCCGAAACATTCTCATCCCGTTGTTCGGGGTCTGCACATTAACGTACAGATGGCGGATGAAGTAGACTGGCTGATCCAATCCGTAAATCCATATCCAACCCACCCAATCCGCAAAAATCCGCAACATGTGTGGATCTGGGTTGGCCCTGATCCAACTTGGATGTGAGTTGAACCTGCCTAACCTACATGGATAAGGGTTCAACCCATTATCCGCATGGGTTGGATCAGACATAAAGGGGTTCAACCCATATCCAATCCACGACCAGTCTAGGATGGAGTCATCTTGGTCTTACGAGGAAAGGCGAGAAAGAGCATTATCACTCAAGGGTCTAATCCTTACTTCAATCCAAAGAGACATCTCTGAAGATGAACTAACAAGCATCAAGCGTGCCGGCTTATCAGCCTTGTCTGTACGGTGGATATCTACTTCGACGTCAATATATAGTAAGATGACGGCTTCACTAGCAGTGATTTTGCTTGCCAAATCCAATACCATTTATCTGATTGATCAATTGACATGCAGTGGATTATTGTTCCCTGCAGCCTAAGCATAGTCCTAGACTCCTAGGTATTATAATGGGGACATCAGCTGGTGTCTGACGGAAATTTACCTAAATGACGTCTCGGACGCATCATTTTGTGTTTCGAATACCTTCCTATCACAATAATAAGCCGCACACGGCTGGCTTCATTCACAGCCACGTGGAATGAAAAATATAGAAGAGTAAGGTTGTTGACGAGTCAGTCTCATTCAATACCTTGCTAAATACCCACCGAAACGATTCTCCTTCATCGCTTCTTCTTCCACATACCTATCTCCTCCACACAACCTTCACATCGCATCATGGATCGTCATGCCGCAATCGTATCGCAAGTCGCAATCGCCGCGATGGTCGGCTATTTCATCTACAGAACATTCAAGGCTCAACAGCAGCAACCCTCCCTCAAGGAAGCCGCCCCCTCTTCCGCCGCTCCTCTCAACCCCAAGCAGATTGCGATCATCAAGGCCACCGTCCCAGTCCTAAAGGAACATGGCAATGCTATCACTACTAGGTTCTATGAAAACATGCTGACCGAGCATCCGGAACTCAACAACGTGTTCAACACAGCCAACCAGGTCAATGGTCACCAAGCACGCGCGCTGGCGGGTGCCCTTTTCGCATACGCTTCCCATATCGATGACCTCGGTGCCCTTGGTCCAGCTGTTGAATTGATCTGTAACAAGCACGCTTCTCTCTATATTCAACCGGATGATTATAAGATCGTTGGGAAATACCTGTTGGAAGCTATGAAGGAGGTTCTCGGCGATGCGTGCACTGATGACATCCTCGATGCGTGGGCAGCAGCATACTGGGCGCTGGCGAACATTATGATTAACCGCGAAGGCACACTGTACAAGGAGAGCGAGGGCTGGACTAACTGGCGCCAGTTCCGCGTGGCTACGAAGGTACGCGAGTCGGATGAGATCACCTCATTCTATCTCAAGCCTGTCGATGGCAAGCCACTACCAACCTTCAAGCCAGGCCAGTACATCTCTGTGCGTGTCAATGTGCCAAGGTTGAAGTACCCCCAGGCCCGCCAGTATTCTCTCAGCGACACCCCTCGCTCGGATCACTACCGCATCAGTGTCAAGAAGGAATCCGGCCTCAACCCCCGGGCTCCTGGCGCCAAGCGACACCCCGGATATGTATCCAACGTCCTGCACGATATCACCAAGGAAGGCGACCTCGTTGAGGTCTCTCACCCGTGCGGAGACTTCTTCCTGTCCAGTGCTGAAGCCTCCCACCCGATTGTTCTTCTGTCGGCCGGGGTCGGGGTTACTCCCATGATGTCCATCCTCAACACCCTCACCGATCGCGCCTCTAGCCAGCGCAAGATCCACTTCATTCACGGATCTCGCACCAGCCAGGCGCGCGCCTTCAAGGATCATGTTCAGGCACTGGAGAAGAAGTTCCCCAACATGCAGGTGACTTTATTCACGAGCAAGCCGTCCGATCAAGATAAGCCTGGCGTCGACTACCACCACCGGGGACGGATTGACCTGCAGAAACTCGACAACGGTGCTGACTTGCATTTGGACGAGCCTCACACCGAACTCTACATTTGCGGTCCCGAGTCTTTCATGGCCCAGATGGAGAGTTCGTTGAAGGCCCGGGGTGTGGGCGATGATCGCATCAAGATGGAGCTGTTTGGCACTGGTGGTGTGCCTCACAACTGACTGCTTTTGCGGTTTGTACTATACTTTGTTAGGATTCCGTGTATATTAGATCGTTCCCTCGATTGGGCTTATTGCCGACTCTCCGCTGTTAGATAGAAGAGGCTAGACCAACTTGGTTGTTTCACGGGGAATATCCGTTAAATCCGTCGACTGAGAATCAACCAGACTGGGAAGGAGGCGGGAGAAAGGACATTGCAGTCTCGGCAGAGGCTTGATCGCAAGCTCGCTGATACGTCATTAAAGCCACAATTGCCAAGACAGCTTGCTTCTGTCTTTGTAGTTTGTAGACAACGTTCTTGTTGAGGTGTTATCCACCTTCCGCTTTGGCGACGACGATCGCCAAATTCTTCGGCTTTAATGCCGATAAGTTTAGGCTAATCAGTTGCAGTACGACGAGCAAGCCATGAGTACCTTCAGAAGTCAGAATGTGTGATTACCGATAGCACCGAGTCGATTCCTCCTCTGGAGGGGTAGTCTTGTGGCAGAGTACTGTTGATCATCAAATACAGGCATGTTTGTTTCGCTTTCAGAAGACTATGGAATCCTGCAGGGTTGCCTCAGCCGAAGTTTTACCGGGAGGTTGCATCGGTCTGTTAGATTTCTCGAGTTTCCATCGTCAGTGTGCAGAGACGGTCAGCCATCTCGGCTGGCATTGTCCCGTCAGTCAATGGGAGATGTGATTTATCAACAGGAGCTAAGAGAAGCAAGGAAATGGTCTGTCGATCGCATGTTGCTATTGGGGTCATTGATGCTCGAAAGCCTCGAATGCACGGGTTATCGGCACGGCGGGGAATTGTGGGGACCTGGCGTTTGCGGGGAAGACAACAGGGACGGTATGTGGAGATGCCATCAGGGATATCAGGACTCAGGAGAGAGTGTCGGTCGATTTCTCTGCTACTTTTGCCGATGGATAGATTGGTGATCGACAAAGAATGTCAAACGGGAGAATAGGGAACGTATCATGCAGAGCATGCTACAAACATATGGTCAAAATAGGTTCGCTGAGGACTCTCAGAGACACCCAAAGGCAAGGCTTACACCCACCCTAAGCCAAGATGGCCGCCAAGCGCCATCAAGCTTGTTCTGGCGATCTTGATTCTTGAATATCTCCGGTAATAGTCCGAGCCATGCACGGCTATCACGATCGGCAGACAAAGTGGCACAGTCATGTTACATACCTGACCGAGTCAATGTGAGGGGTAGAATGGAGAATGCACGACTATAAAGACGGTCAATATACTCGGAACTTTCACCAGTAGCAGGCAAGAAGGCAAGAGGCAAGATCAAAATGCACTCAAATCTAGGACTCGCAGGCCTCGCAGGTCTCTTGGCCACTGCGTCTGTGTGCTTGGCAGCTCCAGCGGAGCAGAATATCACCAGTGATACTTACTTTTATGGACAGTCGCCTCCTGTATATCCTTCGCGTATGTCACTCCCCTTCGCATAGACCAACCACTAACCTGCAATAGCTGAGGGAAGTGGAACCGGCTCCTGGGCTGCCGCTTATGCAAAGGCGAAGAAATTCGTTGCCCAGCTTACCCCAGAGGAGAAAGTCAATCTCACCGCGGGCACTTCCGCCAACAATGGCTGTTCCGGCAACATAGCGGCTATTCCACGACTCAACTTTCCAGGACTGTGTGTATCTGACGCCGGCAATGGTCTTGTGGGTGCACACTCGCAACAGTTGCTGGAAATGGCTAATCTCTGTAGAGGGGAACCGACTACGTGAGCAGCTGGCCTAGCGGACTCCATGTTGGTGCCAGGTATGGTTGATGATTGATCCCAGTCGACCGGATGATACTGACCGTCCGCAGCTGGAACAAAGATCTAGCTAAGCAAAGGGCGATCCACATGGCAACCGAGTTCCGTAAAAAGGGTGTCAATGTCATCCTTGGCCCCGTCGTTGGTCCCCTGGGTCGTGTGGCTGAAGGTGGACGCAACTGGGAGGGCTTCTCGAACGATCCATACCTGAGCGGTGCCTTGGTCTATGAGACCGTCCATGGAGCACAGTCGGTCGGGGTTGGAACTTGCACCAAGGTCAGTCACCTGAAAAATCCGTGGTTCAGCATCTGACTCTTCACCCTTTATAACAGCATTACATTCTGAATGAACAAGAGACAAATCGAAACCCCGGGACCGAGGACGGCGTGAATATCGCGGCAGTCTCTTCCAACGTTGATGACAAGACCATGCACGAGCTGTACCTCTGGCCCTTCCAAGATGCTGTTTTGGCCGGCAGTGCTTCCATCATGTGCTCATACAATCGCGTCAACAACTCCTACGGCTGTCAAAACAGCAAGACTCTGAATGGTCTCTTGAAGACCGAACTCGGATTTCAAGGTACGTCGTCGTCGTTCCATTTGCAGTTCAAGCTGACCGATCAGGATATGTAATGACCGACTGGGGCGCTCAACATGCCGGAATCGCCGGTGCTAACGCGGGACTGGACATGGTGATGCCTAACACCCACACATGGGGATCCAATCTCACCACGGCTATTGCCAATGGAAGTATGGAGGCATCGAGATTGGATGACATGGCCACAAGGTAGTCTGGCCCTGCTGAGTTCTCCGACCTCAACTGACAAAGACAGGATCATGGCTTCGTGGTATCAAATGAACCAGGATTCCGACTTCCCATCTCCTGGCGTCGGCATGCCGAGCGACATGTATGCACCTCATCAGCGGGTAATAGGAAGAGAAGCGTCCTTCAAGCAGACATTACTCCAGGGTGCTATCGAGGGCCACGTTCTCGTCAAAAACACCAAGAGCGCCCTGCCACTAAAGTCACCTCAGCTGCTCTCCGTGTTCGGATACGATGCCAAAGGACCGGATGCGCTGAAGCAAAACTTCGACTGGGTGTCGTACAGCCCTGCCATTCAGCCAAACAATCACACCCTGTGGGTTGCAGGCGGTTCTGGGGCAAATAACGCTGCGTATGTCGACGCTCCTATCGATGCCCTCCAGCGCCAGGCGTACGAAGACGGCACTTCCGTGTTGTACGATCTTTCGTCAGAAGATCCTGACGTTGATCCGACCTCGGATGCGTGCTTGGTCTTCATCAACGCCTACGCCACAGAAGGATGGGACCGTCCTGGACTCTCTGACAACTTCAGCGATACCCTGGTGAAGAACATTGCTGGAAAATGCGGGAACACTATTGTCACCATCCACAACGCCGGGATCCGAGTGGTCGGCGACTGGATTGACCATGAAAATGTGACAGCTGTCATGCTCGCTCATCTGCCAGGTCAGGACAGTGGAAGGGCACTGGTAGAGTTGCTCTACGGCCGGGCCAATCCGTCCGGAAAACTGCCGTACACAGTGGCTAAGAAGGCCGAGGACTACGGTTCTCTGTTGCATCCGTCTCTACCAGAGACTCCATATGGACTGTTCCCGCAGTCGAACTTTGATGAAGGGGTGTACATCGACTACCGCGCTTTTGACAAGGCCAACATCACCCCACAGTTCGAGTTTGGCTTCGGACTGTCGTACACGAGCTTTGAGTATTCCGGCCTGGGCATAAGCAAGCCTAAGAAATCCTCCCAATATCCTCCCTCAGCCACCATTCAGCAAGGTGGAAACCCTCATCTCTGGGATGAAATTGTCACCGTGTCTGCGGAGGTCAAGAACTGTGGAGGTGTCGCCGGTGCCGAGGTGGCACAGCTGTACGTCGGTATCCCCAATGGTCCCGTACGGCAATTGCGTGGATTCGACAAGGTCAGTGTTTCACCAGGTGAGACTACACAGGTGCAGTTCGCCCTGACTCGGCGTGATCTGAGTACATGGGATGTCACGGCTCAACAGTGGTCGCTGCAGCGGGGAACGTATCAGGTGTATGTTGGACGGTCGAGTCGCGATCTCCCTTTGACGGGGTCATTTACTCTGTAGATAGCAATCACAGTCAGTATATGCGAGTAATAACAGAGTCAATCTGATATTACTGTTCTTCTCGTCTTTACCTCGGCCTGTCGAGATCCATGACGTCATCATCTCTGAGGTTGCATTCTTCCCCTCAATATCCACCTTATTTAAAAGGCATCGATCAGTAGAATGGATTCAAGGGAACCACCACTATGTGATTCAGAGATTTGCTGGAAAACCATAGATTGCACCACCTGTCGCGACTCGCGAGACGGTAAGACTCGATGCGCATGTTGACGGGAGAGATTCCGCCCCGCGCCTTGACACGAACACATCACGACAACACGTGAGAGTGAGACTCACCGCTGTTTCCCTCGATCCGCAGCTGCAAGTGTGATTGCTTTGATCCTTCATACCCACTCGGCGCAGCAGACGCATGTCTCACGGTACATAACAACTATTATGCCAACCGCCCTCGTCCTCGTCTACCCCTCTGTCAACACCCTCGACACCAACGGCCCGATCGGCGTACTCTTCCAGGGCGGCTTCTCCACCTTCATAGCCGCCCATGATGAATTCACCACCTCCCAGGAAAATGTCACGTTCAAACGGGATCTGTCCATCGCCGAAGCCAAGGACAGACTAGCCGACTATGATATGCTTGTTGTTCCTGGCGCGCGACCGAACCATATCCTCCCGTTCATCTCCTCAGACAGCCATCTCCACGAGTTGTTAGACTTGATATCTGCGTTTGCGAAGCTCGGCCCCAAAAGTCCCGGGCCTCAGGGCGAGAGGGTTCTTTTTTCCGTTTGCAGCGGGTCCTATCTCCTCGCGGCGGCAGGAGCTCTAGATGGTCTCACGGCGACATCACACCGATTGGGGCTCGGACCCCTGCGAAATCTATGCGACGAGTACAAGAGTCGGACACCGGGGGCGAAAGGGACGGAGGTGGTGCCGGAGAATCCAACGGGCACTGTACACTATGTTGATGCAGGAATGAACGAGTCTCAGGTGCGCGTTGTCACGTCGGGGACTATCACCAACGGCATCGATGCGGCCTTGTACCTGGTCTCGCTGCGGTCGGGGAGACCGGCAGCAGAGGAGGTGGCGTCGATGATAGGGTATGCATGGCGGGAAATGTGACATTTGGATTCGGACATATCGGAGGAGGTCATGATTGCTATTCTTGGACATACATATACACTAATCTACGGCATTCTACTACTACTGCCTCGCTCCCCGGTGGACACGGACCCCTGGACACAGCTGCTATTCCCTCCCGACATAGCCACTGCTGCAGCTCGCCACACCGCTTCCTGCGAGAACCAGCTCTCTGCTGTGTAGAACAGCCGACAGTCCGCCGCCTTGTAGGTGAACTGCTGAGGCGTTTCGTCATCTCCGGGCGCGTGCTCGTTGCGCAGGTTGACTCCTCCGCCGAAGACGAACGGGAATTCGTCGGGGTCTATGGGGATTGATCTGTTGAATTGCGCCCATTCTTGCATTGACATCAGCGGAGACGAGCCATTCTGTAGAGACTCCCGGATCAACCCCTGCGCCGTCCCGACATAGGAGTAGATCCCACCATAGCCCAGATTCTGGCCGCCGCGAGTGCCGCCGATGGCCTGCATAGGTCCATACCGAGGTCTCCCGCCGAACGCGACCGTGCGAATGCCTTGCCGCTGCATTCGATCGACAAAGTAGGCACATGTCGAGATACAGTTACCATCCGTGATCTGCTCTATTAGCGTCGCCTTCTCATGGGCAAGACAACTTACAATGACGATATCCTCCGGAGCAAACAATCTCTGCGAAGGGTCCAGCGGAATCGGCCCATATCCGGTGATCGGATCATGCGTCGTAGACATGCTGGTGAAGTTGAAATTTGCATAGAGGTTCGACAATGACGCCCCGGCAATCTCATACGGTCCATACCAGCTCTCCAGCGATTCGAAATTGTCATCCTGGTTTGGCGTCACTGCGGCCTGCCATGAAAACGGGTTCCCCTCCCAGAGCTCCAACTGCAACTTTCGATGCAACTGTGCCAGTCCGGAGAATGCTTTGCTCAGGAATTCTGCACCAGTGTGAGCGCGTAATCGAGTCGCTGTGTATGGCACCACATCCGGAAAGAAGATATGAAAGAGGTCCACGCCGGAAGTCAAGCTACCCCCGGGGTTGCCGGACAAGTCGACGAGAATCCGCTTCTTGCCAGCTTCGGTCGCATTTCGCAAAAAGTCCACACTGACCTGCTGCAGGGTCGCGGGATCAACGGAGAAGGTGGTGACGGCTAGCACGCCAACCTCCTGGAGGGCCTCTTCCTCTGAGAAATACCCCGCTATTAATCCGCCGTAGCTGGACCAGGTCGTGTTCGGATAGCCGCCGCTGTCGGATGCTGCGGTGGCCTTCGTTGGAATTGGTGCTTTACGACAGCGGGCGTTGAACAGTGCGGTGCCATTGCGGTATGGGAATTCCAGGGGAATGAGGTCGGCTGTTCTCAGACTCTCGATGATAGAGCCATTGGCAAATGTGAGGGTGAGCCGGTCGCCAGTCCACTTCTCTCCTAGATTCCGTGACCATAGACCGTTGTTGCGGGGCGTTCCCAGGGCGATTTGACTGCCTAGAGATGGGAAATTTGTGTTATACCTGGGCTGTTGTTAGATTTCCCTCTGCCGAATGGAGAGTAAAGCTTACTGAGCGTCCGGGTCATGTAGAGCCGCCTCGGAGGAAAACGATTCAAGATACTGAGCAGCGTCCTGGCCGTCTATGGACACTACCGGCGAGACTGACTGGACTCCTCGGGTCAATAGTTCAGCATCATCTATCGAGTCAGCTGGTTTCACTTCTCCGTCGAGAGAACTAACCTAGTCTGTATATCTGCGGCAGCTCCAGGCCATCCGAAGACACCGAGACCAGAGGAACCGAGTTGGAAAAGCGAAAAAACACTGTGGAGCAGAGCTGGAGAGACAGATGGGCGTCATGTGCCGAATTGATGAGCTGCCGCAGATCGAATTCGAAGTCCCAGTGGCTGGAGTAACCGTGATCCCGAGCCTTTTGTCTGATATTGTCCAGACCACCCAGCAAATCCGTCGATGGCATGGTATATTGCTCTGGGGGATCTGCCAGAGTCAGCGACGTTCGTCTGTAATGGTCACGGCACACACTCTTCAAATTCTCGATCGTCGATTGGAACTGTAGGTACTTGCGATATTCGTCGATAAACTTGACTGCATCCTCGGCATCGAACGGCATCGAAGTCAGACACCCATACGCCAGGTTTCCCGGGATCCCTTTGGTCGTCTTTGCCTGGGCAATCCAATCCGAGACCTGGGCACAAGGCTCGATTTGACGTCCATTATTTTGTATCCGAGTTGCTTGAGCTGCAAGGCATGTTAGCGCCAGTATTTGTGATGAGAAGACCCATCGATAAAGCATGACGATGGTGAGAGATGGAAGATGAGGAGGGAAGGTGGTTTTGTTTGTTTAGTGGGTTTTAGCGGATGTCACTGATATGAACCATCATATTATTTATTCACAGCAAGCCACAGTTAGTTTCAGGGGCCACGAGGAGATTGATGGACGCTTGATCTGGGGGGTGATCTTTCTTTTTATAGCGATGATGCGTTGCTGTGGAGTTGAGATCCACAAGGAAGTTGACGTCTTTTCTAGAACAGGTTTCCATGTTGATTATCTGGTGTAACCGCTTACAAGTAAAGACCTGGTCGAGATGTCTCTGATATAAGCTTGAGTAACCAAGTGAGTTAAAACCTCCCTGACAACCGGATGGTTGCCTTGTCAGACAATAGTTTCACCCTTCGAAGCCAATAATTGCGTTTCCGGTGTTACCTACGGCGGATTACTAACGGAACAGCATCACTACTTAGGATATTGCATGATTTGAAGAATTCCATACCTCGAAGTAATAGAGGATACTCGCTTATTCATCGTCCATTGGAATCCATGCTCTAGAAGATGTGCCTGGTGCTTGTTGAGCTTAGAGTTTGCTTATATACTGTGGGAACAAATCGATATCAGTCAGGACTGCTCCCATGGCGCAACCAGCCGCACCAAAGGCTAACTATTTTCTAGAAAATCTTTAAATTGATGCCGGCCACATCCTCAGCAATTTCGATAACACCTTCGCCTTCATGGTCGTCCAAGGCTACCATATCACACCCACAGTTGACTCTTTCAGTACCAACGCAGCAAAGGTGGTTGAATAATTAGGGAGCTTCTGATCTCACAGTGATTTCTCTCTCATGTCCACTTACCTGCAGACGAAGAAGACGTTATCAAGGTTTGGGAGCCTTGAGAGTGTCTAACCAGCCAAGGATGGGTTTATATATGTTTGAGTGCCATGGGAAAAGCTTAGTCTCTTCTGTGCATCTTCAAAGTCCCGGACAACCAGCCGTTCCTCAACTGGAGCACCAGAATCTGTCGAGATAATCAAGCTTTCCACTTTACTCAGGGATCAATTCCCCAGCATTCTGATTTCTGACTGACCTCTTTATCATGATGTTCGGACTTTGATCTCACCCATCGGACCCATTTTCCAGTGAAGTATCCAATAAGCACAGAGTAACAATTCTTAGCCGTCTTGGCGGATGACTAACCCATGAGCCCGCCAATCAACAACAGCCACACCGGGCCCTTGGACAGGGTCTGCCCTCTGCTTGAATCATCCATGGCTGCGGCTCAGGGGAAACAAACTCTGTATGTCAGTGTGATGATGAAGATGAAAATCGTCAGTCAGCACGCCTCAATCTAACCTCAGTTTATCAATCTTCCATTCTTTCTCAGTATAGGAATCATTTCCACCTTGATCATCTCACACTCCCTGTCAGCATGCGGTCCATCTTCTTTCTCCTTCTCCTCACATTCAGTGCGACCGTTCTGGCCAGCTCATCCCCCTCCTACGACAAATGGGTCAAGAGTCTTCCCTCATGCATGCAACCCTGCTTCAGCACCTTCTTTACAGCCTTTGCACAACCAAAATGCGGCAAGGGTGCCAGCACCAGCAACAAGCCATCCGACATTAACTGCATCTGCCAAGCGGGCACTTTTACCTCGAGTGTGGGGAATGTGCCGTCCATCGCCGACTGTGCATCGGCACTATGCCCGGATGCAGCGTCTCAGTTGCAACTCGTCTTGGGTTCCTATACCCAGCTATGTTTGGCTCAGGTCAATTCGGACGGATCGGTGCCGGGCCTAGGTATGTTGGTGTTGGTGCGATTCTGCCGTCGAGCATTGCTGACTTTTGTTAGGGAGCTCACTGCCGGTGTCGGCCTTGGATGCGATCCTTGTCTCGGGCAGTATTGCCCTTCTTCAATGTGTCTTATAGTCGCTTGTGTCCGTCTTGCTTTCCTTGTCTGTTGGTACGATGTATGATGATTGATCTATTGCTTGGTATACCCGTCTCGGATTTCATTTATGTTATTCCCTCACGTATCTAAATAATAGGCAGTGCAGTGTTGTCCACGTTTTATGCGGTTTCTCTGTAAAGGAACGCTGCATCATCGCACTGTCGGTTGCTACGCTGTTAATGTCCTCGAAACAGAGTATAAATAGATCACGATGTCAAAGTATAATGCCATACAATCCATATCAAGACTACTGAGTAATTGCCGGCGTCAACCGCGGTCAATCAGCCAGATGCAGTTTCCTACTGCCTATGACCCTGAATGTGTCGTCGGGGCCATCACGATCGGCCAGTTGGAGACATCTCCGTCCAGCCTGCGGATGAGAGCGTGGATCCTCTTTTTGCGGTCTGCATATGGCTTAATTCAGGAGTTGCGAGCAGCGGAGAACAGAGAGATAGGTAGTAAATATGCTGAACTGAATATAGAACTAGGGGCGCTAAATGAGCAAATCAGATATACATGCCAAAGAAAGTACACGCGACAGGCTATGCGCTTGGCCTGGCAGAAACAGTATTGTGCAGATTCACTTCCACGTATAAATGGCAAGGCATATTACTCAGCCCCATTTCAAAAGCTTCTTTCGTATATCAATCGACGCACTTGAAGAATAGCAACGATGTGTGATAAGCTTTTCGACCGCCATATAATTGGAAATATATTCGCACAGCCTCCCGCTTAGCAAAGAGCGCCACGTGTACCGCCAGAGAGGTTTCAACCCACACGCATCTGGACAATCTCAAAATCTAAAAAGACTTGAAACAACAAACACATTCAGCCCGCGAGATCGTTTCGGCCCCAAGCGGCCGCGACGGCCCCAGCCCCGCAGCTTTAGCGCTGATCGTCGGGCACAGCCCAAGCCAAGATTGCTTCGAAAGCTTAGTCGATACGAGATGCTTGCCTCAATGGCTCTGCGGTTTTAGGTTCATCTTACGAGGCTGAGATTCGATCTGCAGTGAAATGGTCTGCGACACAGTCAGCTATTTTTATGATACAAGCCTCACCAGAGAAGCATATAAGGGTGCCAATTCCATTGCTTTACCATGAATCAGACATCTATAATCCACTCTCAAATCCACTATCCTGTCTCTGCCTCTTTTCCAATATCAAAAGCTACCATCCATCGAGCCAAAATGTGTCTGCTTATTCCTCTCTTCATGGCCAAAAACAAGAGGTCACAGCAGAAAGCGAGCAACTATGACTACCCAAGGCCTCGACCATCAATGAGCCAACAACCCAATTCACAAGGGATGAGAGAGTACTATAATCAGCCCTATCCCCAACAGGGCAACAGACGATCGGGAGGCAGCCGTTAACCATCCATCGGAGTATGACTGTACCTCAGCTTCTTCGTCGGACTTTTTGCTAACAATGACCAAGAGGATTCGTCTTAAGTTGAGCGAATAATGTCCCGATATATATCCAACAAGAGCTGGGTGGAGATGGACATCGGAGAAGCTGGAAGGCCTATTGATTGATACAACGTTTGATTCGCGTGCATTTATGATGATTGAATTGGAAGCATTTATCTGAGACATTGGTCTGTGTTGAATTAGCATGAGATTATTTCTACCTTATTAGCCATTTAACTCGTTTTCTGTCCTCATTTCAAGATAAGCTTGTCCTCGAGTGAACTAAGCGGTCAAAACGTCTACTTCCTGGCGAAATAACATAGATTTAGCATCCGGTTTTCCGCCGTTAGGCGATATGGTATGCCATGATTCAAGCACCTCCAACCCACCACTCAGACTCACACTGCGCCGCCCAAAGCGCCTCCTGACATGGCGTATACGGAGGTAAAAGAGGAAGAGGATGACGCCGATTCCAAACATCAGATCCTGCGTCCGCCGATGACAAGTGACTCGGCACAGAAAACTGCGCAGCATTTGTAGAACAGGACGATAATGGCAAAGATGGAAAGGATGAATCTAGCCCAGTAAGCGCTGATCTAGAAATAAAAGATAAAACGTACGATAGGACAGACTTACGAAAAGATGTTATCCTTAATGTGTTCTTGCAATCGTATGGTCCCAGGTTTGGGACAGCCGGACATTATGGCGCGATAGTTAGGGTTATCAGGGTGAACCGGCCCTGAGGGTCACTCGAAGTTGCTCTCATCGCAATCGATTTCGGGGATGTCGTTTTCGTCGTTCGAAAAGTTGTTCTCCATGTCGATTGAAGGATCTCGGGCGAATGATTCAAATATGGTGGGAAAGACTGAAAGAACATAGGAAAAGAAAGGAAAGGCAGAGGCTCATATAAACCAATGCGGAAGGCTAGACTTGATGCAGGAATGAACAGCCTCAATGTCCCAAATGGACCTACAAGGCTATACAAATAGTTAGCCTGCTGCCTGCTAGGTGGTGTAAGCCGGAGCGACAAGGCTGACAGCAGGAGACGAACAGGGGTAAGATTGACATCGGTCGGCTACCATTTAATAGATCGAGTACCAGCAAATACTTTGTAAGAAGAGACAATTGAATGCACTAGTCATATCTCATTATCATACAACGGCAGTATTAAACAGTTCCAGCAGCAAGAACGTAGCCACCATCCACCACCACAGTCTGCCCGTTCAAGTACTGGTTGCAGACGGCAAACAGAATAGCGCTTCCCATGTCTTCATCCTTGCCCGGTCTTCCAGCAGGGACCTTGCCCTCGTACTTCTCCTTGGCGAGGGAGCTCTTCTGCTTCTCGTCACTTTCCTTGGCGGTCATTTCCGAGGGGAACACGCCTGGCGCGATGTTGTTGACACGGATCTTTAGGTTGGAGGAGGAAATTTCATGCGCCAGCATTCTACTAACATGGATGGCGGCCGCTTTGCTAGCGTTGTAGTGGAAGTGATGCTGTGCGGTCTTGACAATGCCTGAAATGGAGCTGATGTTGACGACAGTGCTGGACCAGCCATGCTCAATGTCTGTTCCCTTGTTCAACAAGGGGAGGAAAGCAGCGGTGGTGAAATAGAGTTGGGTTACATTGGTGCGGAAGATGTCATCCCACTCCTCAAATTTGTTTGCATCATCCTTGAAGAGCTTCTGGTGCAGTTCCTCGGCGCTCTGGCTGTCAGTGTCCTGTGATGTACCAGAAATGCCGGCATTGTTGACGAGAATGTGCAGTGCCTTTTCCTTGGAGGAGATTTCGTCGACGAGCTTCTGGATGGATTGCTTGCTGGTGATATCGGCGGTGATGGGAATGATCTGTCCGGGAATATCGTGCGAGTACAATTCGGCAACGCGGTCGAGCTTCTCTCCCGTCCGACCAGTGATGTAGACCTTGGCACCGTTCACAGCCAGTGCCTGTGTGATCATGAGGCCAATTCCAGAACCACCCCCAGTGACGAGGGCAACTGCGCTGGTCAGTATCATATCAGGTGGATGATAGGAAAGACATACCTCGGCCCTTGACGCTGAAGAGGTTCTCGAGCTTGAAACGCTGGTTCTGTTGCTGAGCGTCCGACATGTTGATTGTTGTTTATGCTTTTGTTCTAGGTAATGGGTCTTGATTCGCGGATCTGTGGAGGATATCGGTGGGTTGAGTTGAGTGCGGTCGATCTCCGTTCAATTCGGTTGGGGCACTGCGGTTGGCTCTATATAGGTGCTAGAACTGAAACAAGCTATGCATACATCATCATATTGGCGTAATTGGATGCATATTTGAAGCCAAAACCTGACTCAGTGGCCTGTGGCGAGCCTAGATTCAAATGTGTGGAGAAGCTGAAACCAGGCCGAGAGCTTCATCAGCATGACGTAGTCACCACATAGATGATTCTACTTCATTAAAGTAGAGACACATTCAGTAAACAAATACATCCATAAGGGAGACAAATCATATCATTTCGCGTCCATAGGTTAGACCACAGATATTGATCGCAGGTGGTATATCGCATGGTTTCGTAGAAGACTAATTAGCCGTACACGGTAGCTAGTAGTCGAATGCTCGACAACGAAGCTGTCGGAAATCCAAGCTAATTGATGACTTATATAATTAAACAATAAAAGTTCAGAGTTTAATGTCGTGTGTATGCAGCATTTAGGAGTACGTTCTGCCATCCTATCGTTTGGCACAGACAGTCGAGAGAAACTGTCCGCGGTAAAATGTTATAGCATGATCCAGGACTTAATGCTTTCCTATCTATATCAAGATAGATGAAGACATGTGTACTCGATATTCGTCAAATTAAAATAAAGTCATAGTACTTGGTTATCTAATATACAGTTGGTCATATCTCATTCTCATAGCTTAGTGGTCACCCATTCCCATAGCATCCTTCGCCTTCTGGCCCCTGTTCCCAACAAGTTAGCAGCTGATCAGTTTAAGATTTCCTCCAGATGCGGGTGCGGGGGGACGTACATTGTCTGGGTGCTGCTACCATGGGCCTGGTTGTCCGTCTCGCCGCGCATGGAGTCGTAGGCCTGCTGCGTGTACGACTTCTGGTTGTCGCCCTGCGCGCTGCCGCCGACGCGGTCGGTAGCGTCGGTGAAGGTCTCCTTCATCTTGTCCATAGTGGACTTTTGGGAGTCGGGAGTGACCTTCTCCTGAGCCTCTGTATTGGGGTCAGAATTGATCTGTTGCGGAAGGGTCGGGGACCAACATACTGGTGGAGAAATCCTTGCGGCCGGTGTCAGACATGTTGATATAGTGTTGGTTGAAAGGTAAGAGTTGTGCTTGAATTGGCTTCTTTGGTTTGCTTCTGATTTGATGATACTGTTCTGGAGTGAGAAGACGACGACTGCAAAAGCGCCCTCTTATATGTCCTCCAGGACGCAATCGACTATCAACCAGGTAGACCGGAGAGAGCGAACGTCATTACATGTGACAGATCTTGACCAGGGATAGAGCATACAATGCCAGAGCAGAGATCATGAATCACCATTTTCTGGGGAAATCGATGGTGGGCTGCTTCTTTGCCACTTCGATGTAGGTGGGGAAGGGATCGCGACGTGATGATTCTCGACGTCACAATGATTCTCGGCAAGTGCTGTAGATCGCTGATAACTTTAACCTAAATCTTGCAGGGACCAGCTATTACATGCTGACAGTGTCATTTGATCTCCATCTTCTCCTGTGTCTCTTTAGGTACGAGATATGTGTACCTTGCCCAGGACCTGAACTCGTTGCAAAAAAAGAAGCACCTTGAAGACTTTTATATCTCCTAATAGGTCCATGGATGATATTGCATTGTATGGGTCAATTCCACTACTGTTATGTATCGAATGACGTCACCACTTCTGATATCCGAAGTGGGACATCCCAGTCGGATAGCCATCATACCAAAAATAAGTATCCGTCGGGAGACCCTGACTAATTATGGATGAATAAGCTAAGCTATTGACTCTGGCATGAATCATGCTGTAGGTTAGTCCAAGTAAAGAGAGAGTCCAGTAGAGCATACCCTGCTAGCCTTCTAGACCAGCAGTCAAAGACTACCGTCAACAAAGCCGGACAAGGGACTATTGTATTGTGTCCATTGTGGAAACTGAACAAGGTCAGACGTTTTGTTGATGACACTATTCTTATCACATTTATTCATGGAGCATCCATTGTAGATTTATCAGTAGGAACTTTTTTTGTATCAGGAGTTTACATAGTCATCCTGATAATGGAGGACTCGATAAAGAACGAAACAGGTAGTCAAAGTAGTATGCAGACTCTGACATGGACAACCAGACGGAGAATCACCGTCGCCGTGGCCCAAGCGTCCGCCTCCGGGACACAAAACTAGTCGGCACAAAACAAATGCAACACTCGTACTGCCCCTGGTCATTGGTACTGTACCGCACGCAGGTCAGACAGACCCGATGACCACACTTGGTAAGAAACACCTCCCGATCATCGACTGAGATGCACGAATGACAGAAGCTTGTCGGGTCGGGCAGACCGCCCCGCTGGATCCTTCGCTCCATCTCGCCGAGCAGCTCCTTGCCCTTTTCGGCACGGGCGCGCAGTAACCGCACACGGTACTTGAGGGCATCCATTTCGGCATCGCTTGTCCATTCCGATTTGGACCAGCTCGCCGGCGTCGGGATCGGTTCGAGAAGCGCGATCGGACGCAGCCTCTCTGGGACTGGAATGGATTGCGAATGCTTATGCTCAAGGAGCCAGCGCCGGCGCAGTTGGTTGTTGAGAAGGAGGGTGAAGAGCATCTCGGCGGTTTTCCATGCGAGCCATTGCGACCGGTTGTCTAGTTGCAGTATCCTCGCATCCTGTTTTTGTGGTCGTTCTCGCGGCGTCGAGGTGCTTCCGAGGGAACGTGTCATGGAGGCCGCGAGCAGACAGACAGAGATGTAACGAATGGCAAGAGAACGAGCCCTATAGCATCCCCGGTTGACCTTGATGGGAGAGGAGGCAAAGGGTTAGTTGCTCTTCGACCACCTGGGTTGGCTGGCAGTGGTCGAGTGTCTTTCATTTTGAAAGACATTGTTATATATATCCATTTCCTGTCACCATATCCGCGCTGGATTTGCATCGGCCGATCGGCCATTTCCGATTCGGCCGGTTTGGAGCCATTGAACGGAGGCATGTCATCCATGGCTGCAGCAAGATATTGGCCAAGACATCGCCACACCTCGGCTGAAAAAGGGAATATCAGGGCCTCAGGCATTCAATCTTCGCAATGACGTAGTATATCACATGATTCGTTCTGACGAAGCTCATGATTGGTCAATTGACTCAGCGACGATGATGTGCTCTGTTGACTGAGGTAGTAGACCGATAGCAGCATTCGGTTATGCCGATCATATTTCTGCTTATAGACGGTATAGCAGCCACAACATGGCTTGACAATCCAACAGCTAACGCTCACCTCGCCGTCCCAACTCCAAAAATAACATATATGCGATGCACGCCAGACCAAACTCCATGGACCAAACTCCATGAAAAGTACTGACTAGCAGGGGTACTGTAATTGATCACAATTGAACGAAATCCACAAAGTCACCACCCGACGTGGCCCACGGTGCGTCTGAAACCATAGACATCTTCATCGTCGGGGACTGTGCTCGCAAGACATCATCATCGTTAAACATCAGAGACTGCGCCTGCTGCTCATACACAGGAGAATAGGTACCCACTGGTCTGGCGGGCGCAACAGCCGCACCAGCCTCCTCGACCATTTGAGCAATGTAGAACTTGAGCGGCGGGTCGTCGCATTGCGCGTGTTTCAACAGTTCATCTTTCAGCGAGAGAAGCTCAGAGCGCATCCGGTCGCGCTCCGAGAGAAGGCGTTCTTGCTCTGCGGACTGTCTGCGATAGAGATTCTCCAGTTGCTGGTTGCGCTCTTTCTTCTGACGGCGGCATTTGCTGGCTGCGCGCCGGTTGCGCTCGAGATACCTCTCGCGACGGGGATCGTTCTTGTCGTATGCCTTTGACTTCGAGTTGCGCTTGCTGGATTTCGATTTTTTGGAAGAAGTGATGTCTGATTCTGTGGTGGCGCATGTAGAAGTAGATGTTATAGAAGAAAGGCTGGTGATGGATGTGCGCGAGGGTCGAGCGGAGTGGATATTTGGAGCAACCTGATTGGTGGAAGCTGGCTTCAGCTCCGGAAGTTGCTCGTAAGGGTTCTTAAAGGTAACATTATTATTCTTGATGCTGGTGTCTGTGCGTTTGGAAAGAAAAGCGGGATCGAGAACATGGAGATCCTCATCGCTCAGAAGAGTAGGTTCATAAGCTGTAGAATCGGCTGGCGGCAAGGCGAGAGCGGTCGGACTGAGGCTGGCCCAGTCCAGGAGATTGCCATTGGCTCCACCGATGGCCGTCTGCTCGGTAAGAAGTGTGGTGGTGGTCGTCATGATGCAGCTGAGCAGTTGAGCTATGGACAGGAGATGTTTGATGCAATTGAAGAAGGTTTAGACACAGTGGTGGGAGGACAGCCAGGGTGTGAAGTAGAAGCCTAATTGAATAGACCAATATATATGAAGGTGTCAAGCATTCGTCTGCGTAGTGGTACTGAAGATGTAGTTGTGTTGTAGCTGTACAAGAGTGTTTGAAAACCACCAAGTCTCAACTTTCGAACCGGTTGCTCACTCTCTTTTAAAGATTTACACATCCCAAGGAAACCTGCTGAAAGCTAGAGAACTCGTTCAGGTGCTGGAGAATGCTTCCTACTACTCTGTTGTTCTGGACCAAACGCCGCCTCCTCCCGCCCCAAAACAACAATCCCATAAATCTTGATGTAACTGAACCCAGAGTACGGAGTAGGAGGAAGTCTAAAGAGCAGTTCAAGCTCAGAACCAAGGCGGAGAGCTTTAACCCCAGTCAGTAACAACCAACAGCTCGAACTGACTACGAGGGGTAGACCTTACCCAAGGAATAATATTAAGAAATACGGTGTATGGATAAAAATCTTGATTCAAGAGGCGGGAGGTCCTCCGTACACTGACAGCTGCTTTTCCACTGTTCCACAAAACCATCAGAATGCCGTTACATTGACAGAGGGTTGACAGACAGTAGCCATGATTGGACGGATGTAACAGCCGCCATGGGTCTAGCGTCGGATCAGTGGGGCCAGGTGTCTTGGCGTGCCAATCAACAGCCGCTACTGAGCGTATGTGTGGATCCCTTGTTGAGAGTTAGTGACTAAGGTAATTGACAGACCCGTTTCCATAGATTGCGGCAGTCTCAACACGAAAAGCTTTAAGGAGTTCAAGATTTGCTGTCGAGCCTCATGAGCAAAGGGTAACGCAATATGCTTGGGGCAAAAAGTTATAAACAGGAAATAACGCCGCGCCTGCCTCAATGGAAGATCTGCAGTTCTACTCAAGCTACATGAGTTCGTCCTTGAGGTAAACAGAGAAAATTCCATAGCAGGGGAGGAAGTTGAAGAAGAATCTGCAGCCGCTGATTCGCTGATCCGCTTTCGGCCACTCGGGCTCCAGTGCAGATATCTGATTCATCCATTTTACCATCCAGACTGAATTTTCAGAGTTCCATTAGGACTACGGGTGGGAGCTGTGTGTGACGTCACAACTGTGCGAAACTGCGTATGATGGAGAAGAGAACATATTCCATTCGCTCAACGGGAGACGCCAAAGTGTGTGGAAATTACTCCGTATCTGCTTGTAGATCCTGATTCGGGTCCAGACTTCGCCTTGGGCAATCATGTACTAGGAGAGACTGAGAGGTATCATTGATACTGCAAATCTGCAATGCACAGTCTCGAGATGAGAAAGAAGATGATAAGTTGATAACGCGGAGGTGGCGCAGGTAGACATGATGGATCGGATCTCTTTTCTTTCGGCTTTACCATGGCTGCTCGTGTCACATAATGAAACTTTCCAGTCTCAAAGACGTATTCTGACGTCATGGCGCACTACGGAAGATCTTCATCTGGAGTCCCGTGCCATTCGGTACTAAGTTGGACTGTTGCGCAGGAGAGTGGTGGGATTCCACGAGCTCGAATCAACGTTGGCCAGCCACACAGCCAACAATAAATCGGACGAGCTGGAGAATAACTCCAGATTGGACTATGGTCTGGTGGGATGTGGCTAAGGTAGTCTAAGGGTTTGAGTCCGGTGTTTGTTGTTCAGAGGCCATTGGATCGTGTCATACAAGCAGATAGTTCAATTCATCACGTGGATACATCTCGCAGGCAAGGGTAGTCTGAAAACAGATCAACCAACTGTCCCTGACCGTGGAATAACTCGATTCCTCTACACTCGAGTAAGGCAGCGGTTTACAGTGAGGGGCGTTGAGTCGACCTTGGCCATGCGCGGAGTATATTTTGTGCCAAGGACAAGCTACTAGGGACAGATCAAAGCCACATTGTTGGGGAAATAAATTTGCCATAAGAAGCCTCTGCTGAGCTTTCGCAAAGATCTAGATATCTGATGCGCACTGTAACTGGACGAGTAGTAAACACTCAACGGATAGATATAGACGGCGCGAAAAGCGTTATCTCTCGGACAGTACTACCAAGAGTGGAAATTGTCCAGATATAAAGGCCATCAGTGGCAAATGGAAGCAAATCTAGACTTCTCTCCAAATACATCTACTCCAAGCGGCGACACAAATGCACATATCGTCTCCAAGGGCAAAGACCCCTTGCATAAGTCAAGTGGGAATGTGGGATCAAGAAACTGACGACACTGTTTCTTTCTTTTTCCCTTTCTCCCCCTGTTTATTGGATTTCCTCTCTCGGCTCGAACTTCCGTTCCAATCAAGCGACCTCTTTTTGCTGCTGCTGTCCACGAGGCTAAAGAAAAAGCCCCACTGGCCATTTTGCACTTCTTCCACTCACACGACGTTCTCGGCACGTCTTCTAAGATAATCAACTCGGTACGTAGTAGTAGATACAGTACTCTCGTGCAGGATTATTAGGGTTAAGCGGGGAATGGTAATGATAAATCATAATTTCAACTTAAATAAAATACATCCATGCTAATGGGTAATAAATATTAATTACGATTTACCAACGAGTTCGTGTCTCTTCGCCCTTTCCCCTCCCAACGCTGATCCCCAGGTACAGCGGTCGTCCGCCTCTTATAGTAGGAGTAGCACCTCTATCTACCTTCTTTTTCGAGATCCGAGCATGTCCAGTGGTACTGCTGTTTGTCTATCGACGGGCCCGGGGACCAGATAAAAGGCTCTGCCGTCCGAGTTCCCACGTTCCATCCATCTATAGCCAGCTGTTCACCCTCATTTCTCCCGCCATTTCATTCACTCGAGGGGATGCTTCGCCTTTTGCTCGTCGTTCGCTCGGAGGAAGTCGCTCATTTCGTCTCCAGACTTGACATCTGCCGAATGGGTTAAATTCTAACGCTTAATAAAATCGCCACTCCGATTTTATAATTCTCGTGTCTGTCGTGTTCTTCTCAGGCCATTCGTCGCTGGAGCACGCGTACGTCAAATCAGGAAAATGTTCGGCAAAAGGTTTGTTTGTCTCTGGGATAGGAACGTGGTTTCAAGTTATCCTGGAATCTAACCACCAGCAGGACCAAGCAGAAGCCTGGAGCAGAGCTCATCGGGGAGTTTCGAAAGAAGTTCTCCCATGTCATCGCAGACCCTTTTCTCTCACAACAGGCACCGCTCGAGCACGAGGACGCGAAGCTCACAGATCCCTCCATACTTCCATCACAACAATATCACCCACAGTTCAATCATCACCCGCCGAATCCGAACGTAGTTGACTATGTCATTCCGTCAGCTCTGCAAGGAGGTCTTCTCACTCCCACTGCTAATCAGATGTGCGCAGTAGTCCATAGTCCTGCAGGGGACCTTCACACCCCAACTGTAGAATGGAATCTGGCCAGCACGCCTTGGATATGGGATCAGATGGTCAGCGTACAGCCAGATCTTCAGGACCAACAACCACAACCGCATCCACCACAACAACAACAACCGCATCCACCACAACAACAACAACCAAATGGCCACGCGACGACGGCAACCCGAGGCGTGGCGGTCTTGCAATCGCAATATCAGCATCATCTGTTTCAGAACATGGATCCGTTTGCACCAAACCACATACTACCGAGCAACGTGTCGTTCGGAGCAAACTCAGACTACGATCCGTTGGATACGGCAAGTCATCGAGACTCATATACAGAATTGTTGGGACATGTCGCGCAGCCCCTACTGCCGGTGACCTCGGACGCAATTGATCGCGCCGACTTCCCCTCGAAGCCAGAGACTCCGTAAGTCACTACCAATGCCACGACTACAATCGGCCTACGGGCTACTGACTCCTTATTGCGACAATATAGATTCCGCTACCGTGTCACTCTCCACGCTCCCACTGCTATTGCCGATCATGCGCATGAACCACCAGTCACTTATCTGAACAAGTCCCAGGCATATTCGGTATCTATTGTCGACTCTGCGCCCCCCGGGCACGTCACCCACCCAGTCAAATATCGCACGAGTGTGAGAATCACCTTTGAGGAAGGAGCACACCGATCGAACCCAGCCCGGTGCTGGCGACTCTGGAAGGAAGCGAGAGGGGCGGTCGAGGCGCAGCAACGAGGGGGAAAAATGCGAGCGTTGGAGTTTGTGGACCTGCGTCTGGGATCGAAGAAGAACGCGCCGCGTATCAAAAAGGTGGACAGCGCCTCATTTGACGGGTTCTGTGTAACGTGGACAAGCACTCCGGAAGCGGGTCCTTCCGAGTGTGTGGTCAACGTTCGCTTGAACTTTTTGTCGACGGATTTCAGTCTTTCCAAGGGTGTCAAGGGCGTTCCTACGAGGTTGTGCGTCAAGACTGAGATGATTGGCCCTGATGATGGCACCCCTGCGCCGGGAGTCGGCACCGAACCCGAGATTTGCTACTGCAAGGTTAAGGTGTTTCGCGACCACGGAGCGGAAAGGAAGCTGTCCAACGATGTGGCGCATGTGCAGAAAGCGATTCACAAGGTCGAGCGGCAAATTGCGCAGGGGGATATCGACGGTACTAATGGGTTAGGAAAGCGGAAACGCCGAAAGGGCGTGGGCCACGGGCTGACCAAGAATCATACTGTGTCGATGAGCTTATCTCCCAGCCGTTCCAGCAGCCTCACAGGAATAGACGATCTGCACAGGGCTTTGTTCGAGCTGCGCAACCTGTTCTCGTCATCCCAGCCAGTTAGCGTGCTCTCACTGCAGGGTGATGTACTGGATGATCCGGATCAATCACCAGTCTCTCTGCCTCGGGATTCGTCCACGCCTGTGTCCATGGGACGTGAGAGTACGACTGAGACTGATGCGGGGGCCAACTTTCATGGCGATCTCGTGGAACTTCCCCGTCGTCCTTTCGGCCGAGACGCAAGTACCGTGGAGCCAAAGATGGAATCTCCAGATATCGGCCTCAGCGATATAAATGGTCGATCTTCGCCAGAGTCGGATACCGGGGATCGGTCATCCAGCCCTCGGCATGGTAAGTTTTCTGCGCTAATTGCTTTGATATCGTCTGACCACGTGTAGTGGCATGTTTCTATGTTCGATTCCAGGACAACAAACAGCAGGAACCCTACTACCGCGCCGTATACCTCAGTGAGCGAACAGCATCAGACTTTCTTGATCAACTGTCAAAAAAATACAACATCAAGCCGGACCGTATCCTTAGTCTCGTCCATGTCAAGCCGAACAGTCTACGTATCGCCGTCGACGATGACGTGGTGGACGCAATCCCCGAAGGACAGGATATGATCGCCCAATTTAACGAGCTTCCTGGTCGGTTGAGCAGCGATGCACAGGATGAGGGCGAGGGACTGAGCACCGGGTACGAGGTCCAGCTGCTTTTTTAGACGCGTTCTGCAATCCTCGACGTATTTTGAGCATTAGGTTCTGGCTTTTGCACTTTCAGGGAATGTTGATGACTTGCCCCGGACGGGATTTGCATGACTGGTGATGATGTACGGTTAGACTTGCATGAACATCTAGACTACACCTACTGGATGGGTATGAAGCGATGACTAAACAGAAAATCTAGCAATTACAGCATAATATCATATGATGTCTCTGCAGAGAAGTATATGCCACTGAGGATGTGAAGGTCTTCCAAGCACACCGAAGTTCATTCACAAAAAGCAATTACAGCCTGGAGTATCTGGAACAAAGGAACAATCTTATCAATTCAAGCTCCTGTACTATCACTACCGGAAAACCAAAGCCTGCTTTTGTTGTCGTCAACTGCTGCTGCATCGAGGGTAATACTCGTGATCCCGGAAGTACCATGCCCATCTCCGGAATCCGGGTAATGTTTAAGGAAATCCGAGAGAGGTCAAGGGAGAAATTTGCCCGTAGCTTTGGGTCCTGTCGCCCTTCCATCCATGTATTCGAAAGCATGGATCCGCGTGTCTCTTCGATAAACTCAATCAACATGTAGCCATTGTCCACTACAGGATCTGTGCTTTGATGGCGGACATAGTTCGAAGGAACTAAGTCCTTCAGCCATGATAGAAAATACTGGCGCAGGAGCTGGAGATAACGAGGGAAGAATGGCAGGAATTCATGTCGAGTGAACTAGAAGTCCAATAAGCGACAAAATTTTCATACTTTGGCTACAAAAATCAGACCGTCTCGACAGTGGACAACCCAAAACCATACAATTTTGGGATTGGCACATCTGAACAATTCTTCTGAAGCCATGCATAGGATCCTGCTTCACATCGGATTTTCTCATCGCAATTTCCGGGTCTGGAACTCTCGCCGACGCGATATGGTAACGGAAATCGCATAAGTACACGCTTGCCCCAACTGTCTACCGTGACGGGTACACAGACATTAAAGCTGCCAAGAAGCCAATTTTCTGTCTCTGCAACATGGCATTCATCGGACGATCTCAGGCCAAGATGGTGGGTAACGGCAGCTTTTATCCATTCGCGTTTGTCGCAAAGTTGAGCGAAGAATCTAGTTTGTTCGGAACGGTATCCAAGCTGATGGAGGATATTCGATTCTTCGGCCTTGGCATCTGAGTAAGTAATCTTTCCTCGAAGAAGCTGTCTGGTTTTAGGCATTACGACGAATTTCGTCCAGAAAGAACTCTGTGTTGATTGATGAATTCAGGGGATGCGCCTTCACATCAAAGTCACGTGGTTCAGCGTCTTGTTCGCACAAGGCTGACCAATCAGAGTGTAAGGTGTACTATATGATGGATACAGTAGGTAATATCATGATGGTCAGGATGGGCATTTCAGTCTTTTAGGCTGAAGGTGCCTTAAATGGTGTTACTCGACCCAGGCGCCTGGCACATTTCCTCCTTCCTCTCTATCATTTCCCGGAACTCTCCCACGAGTTCGTCCACCGGATTAGAGACCCATACATGCCAATCTTCCGGATTGGGACCATAGCTCAGGGAGAGCAGGTGAACGTCAAGCCATTCCCCAAGAGACGAGTTAGTCTTTGAAGAAGACACGAAGCCCCAAAACGGTCAACGGCACCAGATTTCCAAAGAGCACTTTCCTCAGCTCCATAAATAGCTAGATCAGCACCTGCTGACTGCAGCTCGAGCGCCCAACGCTGTAGTGTATGGTTGAATGTATGCATTGCTCGCTTTACGTCCCATAAGTAATATGTGCGAGAACGGAAAAGTTTCATCAAGTGTGTGTAGCCATACTGGGTTGTTAGCTGGAATAGGTCTGCGCCGGCCTGGATCGCCTACCTGATCAATTCACGCCAGGCCGATATGCTGTCTTCCTTTGACATGGCAATTTCCATCGCCAAGAATTCCATGATTTTGAACAGCAAGGATTCTCCCTCCTCGTCTTTCAGATGATAGGCATCTGGGTCAATGCTATCTCCGCCCATTGCGATGCGAAGCATATCTGGGCTGGTTGCGACGAAATTCGAGCCTACTAGGGACATCGCTCGCCTGAAACGAAATTCAAGAGGTAAGGAAGAGTAGTTAACAAACAAAGTCTCCTGGCAAGGCTAAGCGGCGCTTACATACGTGGCAGTGCAATGCACTCACGAGATCTGATCGAACAAGGGTCATGGCGCCACTTAAATTGCATCGTCGGGTTGTCTGTCCTCGATGCAACGTCTTCTGGTGCAGTGTAAAATATCGAATAATAAAGCTGACGTTGCTATGCTCCTTATGATCACATGCTTTAAGGTACAGTTGGCCTCAAAGACCGAATGCCCATTCTCACCTGCATCACCGCTGAGGAGCATCTAGTTTAGAGCTAGAGCCGGACGTGTATCGACAACCCCGTTACTTCCAGGATCACAAGTATTATCCTCGATGCAGCAGCTGCGGGCACAGATCTGTACGTTTCTTCGAGAACTATTGGAGTTCAGATCTTCATGAATCTAGTCAGTACAGATTAAATAAATTCGCGTCGATAGTATTGACTCAGAGATACGTCCATATTCTCATATAACTTTTTCATTGCCTTGACTAATACAAGTACACGCAATTTGATCTAGATGAATATCTCACTGAAGCCATCTGTCTGTCAAGTACCCAGTCACAAAGGCATAGACTGCCTTGTGCATTATATCGATTACCTGCTCATTGACTGGCCATGTCCTACACAATCGTCAGTATCGTACAAGTATAAATGCCAACTTTCAGGGATACGGACCATGGAGGAGCTCCGACTCCCGTCCAATTCTCCAGCGTTTGATCAATCGTCAACCGGATGCCGGTGAACATAAAGTCGGCAAACGGTCCTCGAATACCGTGGATGCTCATGCATGCTCGAATAATGGCCGCAACTGCACCCTGCCCGTAATGCATGGCCATGTTAAGTCCAAACCGGTCGTCCTCCGAACGGGGAGCCAAGCCCAGTAGTCGCTCCAGCGTGGCGCCGGGGACATAGGAGTTGGGCCGTCCAGTAAAGAATTGTTCAATCTTTTCTCCGACGGTCATCCTTTCTTCAGTTAGTTGGGTGTCGGGATTCGGGGGAGACGACATACGCGGCTACACCGAGCAGTCCAGCACCGCAGCCATAAAGGACCCATGTTCCCACGGGGATCGGGGGACGGATTGGTCGGTGGGGGTCAGTGGTTCGACGGGACGACATGGTATGTAGATATTTTAGCTGAAGTTGTATTCTATCCGAGAAGAGGTGTCAAGCGGTGGAATATATTGTGATATGAGTTGTTGGATGAGGCGAATGCGAGGTTCATCGAAGAGGTGTCCGGGTTATGTCATAATGGCGACACAACTTGGCCGCATCAACATACTATCATTTTACGATAAGCTCTGAACACCTGGAAAGCTTACATATTCTATATTATTTATGATTATCCTACTAAAAGTACTCTAATCAAACCACTACGCAGAACTATAGGTACATTATATTATATCATATTAGTGGGAGTGGGATTTGAATCAGCGCTCATTACCCTAAGGCAATGGATAATGGAGGTTAATGACTGCTCTGTGGTTCTCTATTCACATATTAATTCCAGTAAAGGAGATATCCATTTATAACTACTAAAGTCATGTCCCTATTGGAGCTTCCCATGTCAATATCAGAAATTCCCTTAAACATGTAGATCTCATTCTCATTAGGGCTTTCTATTAAATAGTGAATGGCATTTCCCTGCTTTACACATTCACTTTCGCCATCTAAAAGATGTATATAATCTTCTTACTCCCTTCCTTCTCATTCCTTCCCTTTAATCTCTTCTTATCCACCACAGTATCTTACTACTGAACTGCAAAGGTGCCATCAAAGCAACTTACAGAATCTACATTACACTACAAATGGACAGCATGGAGCAAACATTTTTGGCTGCTATGCTCCTGATACTTCTTATTATCGCTGCAATTGCTCGCCTCGATTGCTGTGGGTTAGGGGGTGGTAAGTCGATATATCTATTTTTCATTATATTATATTGAAACTGACACCTTATCTATAGGCATATCTCAAGTGTTCCCTCTTAATTCTCGGCTGCTGCTGATTCTTGGGCTTTCTGGGCAGAAGTCTAAGCCCATGAAGATGTGCTGCTTGAGAAGCCCGGCAGTACATGGGTTGGCCAGTTTTGGTTTCGAGGACCCCCTGAAGCCCTTGCACTGGTCCAGGAGTCTTTGTTTTTCAACTACTCTTCCTACCTATTGAACTTCGGTTCAGGCGAGCCATGTCCCTTGTAGGCTCGGATCTGGTTTTTTATTTTATTTTTCTTGCGCTTGGTACGTTTTGCAGAGGAGGTATGTTCATAAACAGATGGCCTATTCCCGCGGTTTACATATTGTCGTTGGGAATCATACTGATCAATCATGTATCACACCCTAGGAGTTAGAGCGCGATGTACCAATACATGTCTTGTTCCATCGGACAAAAATACTGGGGATAAGCTCCATTGCCAACATCCAGGTCTTCCAGATGCCTGTCTGTATTCACTACAACCCCGCCTGAGATGGGAATTCCCGGTGTGATTACCACAACCAGTCTCTACAATGGATAAATGACAATGTCAGATATACTACTAGCAATGAAGAGGTGGTTCACTTTGACTGAGCTTTGGTCCTGTATGTGATTGACATATTACATCCATCAGTCCTTTTGCTAACCAGGTCGGACACAGGAATGGGTTACACTCCACTACCGGCAACTACTATCCCAACATGTACAGCTATAGACTGGATTGAATGGCAGACGGAGGCACAAAGAAGATGGATAACAGACGAATGGATGGGAGACAAGCCCTCGGAAAGCTTACAGCAACGAGGACAAATGGCTTGCAATACAAGGGGACACCATTAGCGTGGACATGATACAAAGACAAATTCGCAATGGTTGGAAAATTTGAGGCGCCGTTCCGAGGCACCGAGGCCCCTATCAGTGTCCTCTTTCGACTGTCCTGGTATACGCTCAATCGTTCTTTCCGATTTTCAGCCGGGGAGATGATACTTGGACCGTCATCCTTCTATGCATTATGCCCCTTTCTTTCGACATCATCAACTTTCTGTTCCCAACCGGAATGGCTATCTGGGCCCCGCGAACCCAGTCGCTTCCTTCAACAACTGCAATACGCAATACCAGCCACAATGTCACATAGCCAACAACTGCATCCATTCACATTCTCATACCACAATCAAATCATATAAGCCATTCTCATACCTCCAAAGCCATCAAAATGGCCATCATTCAAGGATATTCCCATGGAGCCAAAAGACCTCGTCATTGTTTCTTGTGTTTTCCTCTTCCTCGTCCTCTTCCTCTATTCCCCGGTCGTTGTCGAAATGACCAAAAAGGCACCTAGGTACTGAGTTCAGATACTGGCTACCTTGACAGTGTCATAAGAAGAACAAGGACAGTCACTAACTCATGCCTATTACAGTGCTCCGGTCACAAACAATACCGTGCACAATCACTACTCCAATAACTGTTGCCATTGCGGTGGCTCTGCCAACAACACTCCTCCTCCCACCAGTGCTCCTCCCGGGGGCGACGCAGAGCGTATGGAATTGCTGATACGTGATGGAACGGCGGAAAGGAGGCTTACATTGGAAGAAATGTTTGACCCAGCTAGATTTGAACGAGTCTACTGTGTCTTAAACTCGACCTTCCTTGGAAAATCTGATGGTGGATCTTAAAGGTCTTGTTGACATCGATTTTGTTGTGCCCATTCCCACCACAATGAACGTTTCTTTTCCGAACATAAAGGTTGACGTCGCTGTGAGTGGCGGCTGGGTCATTTTCTCGATCTGGTGTTGTGTGTTGACTGTGGCCTTTTCGTGGTCGCCAGTTCGTGTCGCCCGTTCCCGGCAACAGTGTGGTGGAGCAGACGATCCAAACAATAAACCGTGCGCAATGCCCCCCTCCAGGGACACGGCTGGGCACATCGCCTCCATGGTCGCCTGTCAGGACGACGGCGAGGGGCTCGCCCTCGAGAATACCGAGGCGGAGGGTCCAGGCGCCTGTGCTGCCCAAGTAGGGGCATGCCGCTGGCTCTTTTCTTTTTTCCTTATTTTTTTCTTTCTCCCTTTTCTGGGAGGTTTTTTTGGAGAATTTTTCCTCGTTAAAGAAAGGGCATCGTCTGCGAGCTCTACGGACGTTTTATGAAAAGGGTTTCAGATGACCTGGAGGAGTTCCTTGATGATATTGAGATCGTGCAAGAGATCCTGATGGCACCGACGCTGGAGATGCTCAGAGTGCTCAGAGTGCTCAGCTTGCAGCGAGTTATTTGTTCATTGGCGAAGCGATCAAGATAGCTCGCTGCCGGCTAAATTACATGTAGATCGACATTAGGAAATAGATGTCTATGTTATCGAGAATGAGAATATAAGATGACTTCCACTTCTTCGAAAGCTATGACATGGGAAGAAACAACAAACATACCTCCTTACTAGCCAAAGCAAAGCCGCATCTGCAGAGGAGAATCGCTGTCATATGTGTGCTGTTTGTCAATAACCAGACCCCACCACACGTTCTCAAAGCCCGTGGTCTCCTGCTCGGCCCATACTTCTTGAAGGAGAGGTATGGTGGTGCCGAACATGTGATATCTGGTTCTGTCATTCCAAACAGAACAGAGCTTTAAGATTTTCTCCCGGGACGATGGATCTCGCAATTCGCAGCCTGCAAACAAGAGAGGAAGCAAGGCCTGTCTGGACACCATGCCTTCATCGCGACACGCAACCACGTGGTCCATGATTACCCTTGCGCGGTACAGAATATGCATCGGGATGCTGCATCCCGGCTCCCATTGAAAGACTCTGTATAGATAGAGCAGGAGTCCATTTCTCCATGCCTCTGAGCAGTGCATATTATCTAGATCTTGTTGCATACTCTCCTCGTCTCGAAAAGCCGTTGCAGGGGAATCGTGATGCCAGGACTCGAGTGACTGCTCGATTTCGGATACGACGGTGGCGTCGAATGTGATATATTGCATCGAGGATGATCTCCGCTTTTGCGCACTGAGGCGCGCCAACTGCATCACGATCTTCACAAGGCTGAGTGGACAACCGCATAGTCCGAAAAAGTCCCACTCTTGTTCGTCGTAATGCGACAGTAGGGCTTCGAAATAAGCGAAAGGGAATACGCAATCCTCCCTGTTGACTAGACTCGTAATCGCGTCCCACCTGGAAGGTCAGCTACCTCAAGAAATAGTTAGAAAGTTGGGTTCACGTACCATAACAGTATCCCTATCTGCACCTGTGTCCTGCCGGAGGTGACCCATCTGTCGATACCACCGCAACTCTCAATAACGCCGTATGCCCCCACAAAGTGTGTGCGCCAATGTCCAAGGGCAGATTGAGTTTCCTAACATCTACTATCAGTCGGGACTCAATGCAAAGAAGGTCAAGGAGGCCAACGTCTAGTGAAAATAGGATTATGATTGCGTCGATCATGGAATAGCCGTGTCCCGCATTGCTGTACCCATCGAGACTTTGACGGAGCAGTTGAAGTGCCGCATGACGATGGGTTTGACGTGATGCGCTATCAACATGATGGCCAGCTAAAGCCATCACAGCGTGGACTAGAAACAAAGGTTCCGGGTCGAGGTCTGCTCGGTACTGGAACGGGTTCCTCTGAAGGTTAGTCGTCAAGGGAATTCGGCAAAACTCGTCGTTATCTATATTCTGTTAGCGGGTCATGGCAGAAGTGAGAAGCTGCAGTATAGTCATACATCGTTCGAGGATAGGCCCGAAC
>JAABUG020120521.1:0-26367 GCA_011319215.2 Scortechinia acanthostroma
CTCCTCCAGTCGGACGGGAGCTTCATGGCATTGTCTGTGACAAGTTGTGCTGAGGTCCGCGTGGCAATAATGTGGCCGATCAAAGTCGGGCGCGGCTTGGGTTGGCCCTTCGGTACAATGGGAATGGTGAATAGGCCTAGACATAATTCAGGGCATTTTGTGAGGCGGTAGATAAACTGGCAGAGAGCAGAAAAGCGTCAGCAGGAAATTCCGACGAATAGCAAGAAGGTTTCTGGCAAAAAACACACCTTCTCTCTAGAGCAGCGCTCATTCTCCGGAAAAGCACTTTCGACCTTGACACAATCATCCACATTCGACACCGTGAGGATTTGGACAAAAGGATGCAGGTCATCCAACTTGGTGCGATGGTGCACAGGCGGGCGCCGGAGCCAATACGAGAAGTCACTAATCTCGTCGGGGTCGACTGCGACATAATCTTCGTCCACCTCTTCGTCGTGGTCTTCGTCGGCAGTCTCCAAGGGAAGACCATTCGCCATGGCAGCCTCTGCACGCGGAGACAGATCGCTGGCCATCGCAGGGAGGGAATAGTCTTCTGCGTTGGACAAGGGCTTGAAACCGGTCATGGTTCCGGTCTGATGGGTAGGTTCCGCCATGGCCAAGGGAGTTCAGTTCTCTTGTTCTGTTTATATATCTCCCAGCTAGAGTCACGAAAGGTTGTAAAGAGACTCAAATCTAAGACTGGCGCACAGATAGATAGTAATGGCGATGGCGGAGAAGGATGGGGGAAGGCTGAAAATTAGAGGGGTTTCTGGTCCGGCGGAAAGCCTAGAAAAGTGAGTGGAGCAGCTCAATGCGGGTGATATGATAAGATCATAAGAAGCATTAGATCGGGAGAATTAGAGAGCAGCTACTGAGTAGAATTGGATGAATTGAATTAGATGCGTTACATAGTTTTATTTAAAGATTGATGTCATTCATGGCATTCTAGATTACTAAAGTATACAATTCTTCAGCTGCATAATGACCAGGATACTACTAGTGATAAGCGACCTGCATCATGCAACTCTGGCGGTCGAAAAGATATCCAATTGATTGTCCTATTACATAGAGAGCTACTGCAACAGATTGTTATTGGCATTGCCACCAGGGGAAAACTCTGTAGTAGAATACCTCTGTGTTACTTCTATCGAACAATCCTCAGGACAGAATTTTCAGCAATTCTATCGAGACTCCTCAAGTAACGTGACTATACGTCACATCCATGATACTCCCAAGGACCTAAAGGTACCTAAGTAACAGGCAACATTGTCTCGGTACGCATGTACATGTTCAGTCCTGTGGACGCACTATCGACCAGTGGAAAAGCCGAGGAAGCAATCGAATCGGGTCTAGGTACTCTACACTACAGGGTATACAGTACTGTAGTGTCGGCCACGAGCAGTAGACGATATTATGAGCGATTATCCACCATTGAGACTGGACATCTCACCATGAGTGATGACAATGAGGCATTTCTTCTCTCATATCTTAAATTTCAATAACAGCCAGTTTCTGCGCATAGAATGAGAATGAATTGAATGTAACATGCGACCGACAGCGGAGTGCGTCATACTAATGGGGGAACTATTTCCGCGTCGAGTCATACTACTCAATATTTTTCTTGAGCTCCCTCGACTTGTTAGCTTCTGAGTTGTCGCCCATTTTTTGGCAGCTGGGTTGACCGCTACAATTCATATTTCATTCTTCTAGACCATCTCAATCCCTTTTCTCCCATGTATCCCTTCCTGATTTTGTTCGCGTGGGTCTTTGACAGGAACGAAACATGAGCCCTCACAGTGGGTGGCCGCGGACGGTCAACTCATCTCTCCTCAAGGTACGTGAATCATACAAGTCGATAATTCAAGCGTCTCTAACCGCATTTATAATGTCCAGAAACATCGTTCTTCACTTTGCACCTGCCAGCATACAACCTCTTTCTTGCCTCGATCCTTTTCCACTACTGCTGATCGGCATGTTCAGCAGAGCGCCGACTTTTCTTCTACGAGTCGGGATTATGACCGGCTAGGCCGACGAGCAAAGGAGAAGCTGCTCGACCGGGTATGATTAACCTGTAATGCGTGGTTATAAGCTCAATTGGCTGACGGTTCCATTTTCCGCAATTGCAGGAATTCTTTCTGAGCTTGTTGAGCTCCGCATCCACCAAGCGAGAAGCCAAATCCTATTTGGCTCGGTTGAAGGCTCAACACCCAAAGACCGACGAAAAGAAGTCCGAGCCGGTGAAACCGGCTACAACACCTACCTTACCATCTGGTGTCAACCTGGGGTCTTTCTACGGAGCCTCCAGATCCGTCTACGAGAGTCCCGTCTTCCGACAGGGCTCCAGCCCTATCCCTCACCCTCCTTTGGAGCCACTCGAAAGACTCCATTTGGCTCTGGTCAGATTGTCCAACCCGCAATCGCTTGATGACAGCGTTATCGATGGCGTCGCCAAGACTCTGTCTCAGCTGAATCGGCTGGGCTTGACTTGCTGTGTTGTGGTTGATCCGGGGACGGCGGAAGTTGCAAGTACTCTACGGCAAGTTGCTATTGAGCAAGCCGATCGCTTGTCAATCGCAATTCACAACCATCCCGACTCAAAATCCCTTCGACTTGACTCGGTCTTCTCCATTGACCCTTCCGGTTCTGGTCTCCCGCAAGTTTTCTCTCGAAAGGCGCTACTGAATCCGCTTCGCGATGGCCACACCGTCATTCTGACCCCCATTGCATACACCGAAGATGTTCCTCGGGCGGTCATAGTGCCAGCGAACGATGCTGTGCTCGCATTGACAAAAGAGCTCGCTGGTCTAGCAACCACCCCGGACCCTGATGAGGATCCCACGGTCACTGCGGAAAGAATAGGCCACCTGCAGAAAGAGGTCTCCTTGGACAGAGTGATTCTATTAGATTCTCTAGGTGGAATTCCGGCGTTTAATCGGCGACAGGCATCCCACGTCTTCATAAACATGGAGCAAGAGTACGATGATATTGAGAACGAATTGTCGCAGGCGCGAGAGACTGTGCCTGCGGCGGAGGCAAGCCTGTTGGGCCCCTCCTCCATCGCAGACAGCAACCCAGTTTCAAAATTCGTCAACGCAGAGGTTGTTCCAGTGCCATCTGGCCCGTCACAGGAACAGAAGATCACGACCCCCCAAAGGAGTGCAATTGAAGGCCACCTGGAAAACCTGCGTGTCGCCCAGAAAGCACTTGCGATGCTACCCTCGGCCTCATCAGGAATCATCACATCGCCATTCGAGGTCGCGAGCTCGGCCCAGACATCGCCCACTTCTGACTTCTCAGCAGTAGGCACTCGACGGCAGAGAAACCCCCTAATCCACAGTCTACTGACGGATAAGCCCTTGCTATCGTCGTCCCTGCCTATGAGTCGGCGTGGGCCAGCGAACAATGGGCAAGGCATCATCTATCCCGTCACTTCTCATACTACGTTTGTCAAACGCGGTATGCCACTGACTATGCTGCCCAATCCGTTGGTCGAGCCGTGGACACCCCAGAGTCGGCCGCGGCTGAAGTTGGACGATCCTAGTATCGACTTGCCTCGCTTGGTTCATCTTATTGAGGACTCCTTTGATCGGAAACTCGATGTACAAGACTATTTGAACCGTGTCAACGACCGCCTTGCCGGCTTGATCATCGCCGGTGAATACGAGGGCGGCGCCATCCTAACCTGGGAGCTTCCTCCTGGCGTGGAGGACGATGGCAGTGACGCCAGTAATGCTCGATTGGTGCCTTACTTGGACAAGTTCGCCGTGCTCAAGCGCAGTCAAGGGGCAGGCGGCGTGGCCGACATTGTCTTCAACGCCATGGTACGCTCCTGCTTTCCCAACGGAGTATGCTGGCGCAGCCGCAAGAACAATCCGGTGAATAAATGGTATTTTGAGCGGTCTCTGGGCACTTGGAAGCTATCCGACACCAATTGGACCATGTTCTGGACCACCCCTGGCCTGGTGGAAGACTCGCAGAAGTTTCGGGATTACGAAGCTGTGTGCCGCAGCATTCAGCCAAGCTGGGCCGACGACACTGGTGTGGTTGATTGATTGACCTTCTACTTGCATATATTCATTTCTATTATATATCCTTCATAGAGTACATAGAGAGCGAGGAATTGCATTGTTGATAGACTGGCAATATCACGAACATAAGACTCACCGCTTTCGGCATCGCCATGGCTGTCTCGACCACCACCGAAGCAGCGCAACCTGGTTCTAGGAACTATCACTTCTTCGCTTGACAAACCATGGATCAACCTATAATCATGAATCAATAACACGATGCCCATCTGCATCGAATGCTCTTACCCTGTCTCGCACCTGTATAGCACTTACAGCCGCGCCGACGATCGCTCTTTGGGCAAGGGTGTGCGTCTGACGCAATGTCCGCGATGCAAGCGCTTTGCGGACAAATATGTGGAACATGATTTTGTGGTGCTTTTCATAGATCTGGTTCTGATCAAGCCTCAGGTATTTGTTTAATTCTACCTGGCCAGATTGTGGCCGATAACTGAGTGGCCAGGTCTACCGACACCTCCTCTTCAACCGACTAGGGGGTAACAATGAACAATTCGATGTACGGACGAGCCTCTTCAACTTCTTGGATCACTGCTGATTTGGCTTATTTATAGCGCTCGATCATCCGTCTGGGAATTCTACTCCTCCTGTTCGATGTATACCTCACCTGGGCGCGGATCGAGAGGTCCCCTACGCTCGCAGCGTCCTGGCTTGCCCGCACACCCATCATCGTGCAATACCTCTTCTTTCTAAGCTTGAACGCCATCGCAACCCTTGCGCATCATCTCACAGTGAGGCTCCTTGCCTCCCTGCTCTCACCAACACCATATGGCAGCACAATCCACGCGAGCGGAGCCGAGGCGCGTGTCCCTTCGAATCCCTCCACCCCCGTCTTCCCCTCGTTCTTGTCCCAGCCCCAGTCAGTCACACCGTCGGGGCAACAGTCACCTACCGCCGCAATGGCAATGAGCCCGACGAGACTCACGCCTCACGGGTCCTCCCAGGACGTCTCACTCTCGGCCAGTGCTGCTGCCCTGGGCACGTCGGCGTCCACTACGAATCTCGGGACTGACCAGCACCTCCCCCCGCCGCCCCTGCGTCGTGCCTCCACCGCGCCCGCACAAAGTATCCGGCCTTTGCCTCCCCCGTCCCCGGCCAGCCCAACTGCCATCAGCACCGCCCTTCTCGTCAGCAGCTGCGCGAAGCTCTTTCCTATCCTCCTCGTCATCTGGGGCCCGGACGGCAGCGGCTCGTCTTCGCCAGTCGAGCAGGACAACGCAGGCGCCGGCGGGTTGGCGCATTCTACTCTGACGCAGCGGATGTTGAGCAGATACACCCCGACCGCGAGTGCAGCCGTCCCCGCCGCGACTGGATTCGTATCCTCCGTGTCGTCATCCGTGCTGGACAGCGTGGTCTCCAGCCTTGCGTGGTTGATGCCGGCGTCGGTGCCAACAAGCTACCTGACAAATTGTGCCGAGCTGGTCGGCTCGCTCTTCTCGCTTGGGGCAGCGGATACGCACCTCGGGCTGTTGAGTAATATCGAAGCGCTGTATATCCTGCTCGGGTGTGGGTATCTGCGCGCGGTGGCCTTGGCTGTAGCCGGCCTACTCGCGCGGTGGACAGTGCAGAGGGTGATTCTGGGTGCAGTTGGCATCGGCTGATAGTCTAGACTCTACCTCTTAGTTATAATCTACCAAACTCAGAGCACCTTATTTCCGATATATGATATATCTCAATTCAATCTCTAGAAAACAGCGCTAAAGCAACCAGCCTTGTAATCACACGAATAATTGTGTCCGCATATAAAACATTCACTATACAGTCACTCTCTTAGCCAGTACCCTGAGCTCAACCCACCGCAATCAAACCCCGCCCACTACCGACCGGTAAACTCAATGCGGTACCCGATCAGGCCGAATATCCCCCCTCTTAGGCACGATAAGCGGATGCCACTGCGCCAGGAACGTAATAGCTAGAACACATAACCGTTAACTCCTCACCCCGACACAAGCATAAAGGCAAACGGAAAGGCATTGGGAAAGGGAGGGAGATACATACCCCACATCAAATAACACGACGCAAGCGAGAGAATCAATGTACTCCGCCACAACCTATCCATACCACATCAGCAAACGCAAGCGTAAGTTGTAGGGAAAGGAAGGAAATGAGCTCACGTCTGGTTCTCCCCCTTGGGACTGAAGATCCAAGCGGCTAGGGCTGCGAGCACGACGACGACGAGGCCAATGAGGAGACTCCATCTGTGTGTGTATGTTTGTTAGTGATTGTTTGGTTTGAGGAAGCGAGAGTGTGCGTGACGGACCCAGTTGCCATGTTTCCGGTGGTGGTGGTGATTCAACGTGTTCTGGTTGGGTGGTGTTGATGTGGTTATGGACGCGGGTGTACAGGGCCAGCCTGATATGGTACGGTTGAATATCGAGTTCGTACGAGGGTGCAGTTGGAGGTTGTGTCTGTCGGAGATGAGGCGGGAGCTGGAGATGAGCTAGAGGTAGAGGTCAAGGTCAGGTATCCGGTTGATGTGACGTTCACTTCTCGTGTAGCGTATGGGTCTTGAGATTTGCAGTTGGAGACAAGCTGGTTTAGACAGCGTCGTGTGCGATTGGTTCAGGCGCGGGCTGTGGACGCAACGGGTGATAGAGGCCAGACTTGGATTTATTATTCCTTCTCTTCTTTGGAGGGTCGGCGGAGCTCTGAGGTTCTCCATACTCCGTGCTTGGGTGCTGCCTTTGCAGCCTGAGGGCTGAGGCAGCAATGCGGATGGTCTTGGCATCTGTGGCGGTGCAGATGCTCATGTCTACAAAGTAGATAGTTATAGAATTACGTTTGAAGTAGAGTAAACGCATTACTGAGGAAAGGAAACTGGCAGTCTACATTTGCGGAAAGGATATATGGATATAAGTCTGTCGCAGAAACAGTAACGTTGATCACAATGGCTGACGAGAAAGGGAAACACTATAAGGAGAGAACGACATGACCAGGCGCAGTCTAAGCACCCTCACGGCTCTTACGGTAGCTAGCCTGAGGTCGAGTTAGAATGGTTGGACGAAACCGAATTGTACCCGGGATACACACCTCTTGCTCAACCTGCAATCCATCCACTACAGGAGCCAGCTCACTGAGAATCTCGTAGGCTCTCTTGTGGAATTCAAGTTGCGCAGCAATCAAGTCTGCCAAGTTCCGCAGAGGCTCAGGCGTGTCAAGGACCTAGCCACGTGTCAGTCGGGTGTACTTGCAACAAAAGAGGAACGACATACATTCTTCATCACGCTCACGGCCTCTTCAGTCTGTCCGACGAATTCATCCTCCGCCTGTTCAATCTCCGCACGCGCCTCCTCGCTCAGATTGTCCAGATCACCGCCGGCAGCCGCCTTCCTCCTGGCCTTGATCGAGTCGAGCATGAGCCGGGCATTCTCCACGTTCTTGCGCGCCTTGGCCGCAAACATCAGGTTGGTGTTCAGGGTGGTGTTCCAGCCAGCCAGGAAGCGCGACTGGATCTGAGCGTCCTGCGCCAGACGCGCCTCGCCCACCTTCTCCGAAGCGAGCGCGTACTTCTCCAGCGCGGTCGCCAGCGGATCCTCGCCGGGATGCACCTGTGCCAGGGTCTGGGATCCGGCCAGACAGGCGCGCGCGATGGCATGGTTAAAGGTCTTGGGCTGCGGTTTGGCCGATGGAGGGGCGACCAGGGCCGCCTGGGCCTCGGCGGGGGTCGAGGCCTGCGACAGGAGCTGGACCTTTTCGCTGATGGTGCGGCCTAGGTCATTGAAGGACTCGCGGATGTTGGGAGGGTAGTCGTAGGCCTCGTTGGAGTACTGGGAGCTGTACAGGAGGTTATTCATGCGTAGAGTGGACGGGGGCATGTATGGACACCTACGTCACTTGGAGGAGCTTCTGGTGTACCAGCTTCAGCGCATCGACGCGCTTCTCGAGCTCGATGTATTCATCCGGGAGCTGGGTCTTATCTTCTACCTGACCCAACTGCTCCTTGATCATCTGCTGCGTGCGCGCAGCAAAGGGGGTGAAGCTCGCACTGTTGAAAAAGACAGCAATGTTAGTATGGCATGCTCTCTAGGCAGATGCAGAATACCCCATGACAGGAGGTTTCGAATCATCTCATCTCACCTGAGGTTCTTTCCGAAGGCTTGGAACTTGTCCATAGTGGCAATGATTTTGTGGACCGGTCAATACACTTGAAGTAGAACAGCCTCGAGTACTGGCAGAGTAAAGTAAATTGATATTGTTGTGTTTGGGGATGACCGTGCGGGATGCTCTGACATCGCCCGTGCACGCTGCATCGGGTCGACACCGCCTCCATTTGTCGCACCGCCACTATTTTGATCCTTCTCGAACATCCCTCGATACTGCGCATGCATCTAGGCTGCTTTACTGAATTCATTCCATTATGCATCTAAGGAATCTGATTACCGCCCTCGTTATCTATCACTGTATATTGCCAACAGGCCCATGTGTCTAGAAAACATATTGATTGCACGAGGTTGCAGATCTGCAGCATCAAACGCAGGGGTTGTATACTAATCATCAAATTTACCATCAATTAGAAAGAGACAAATATCGTCAACAGCGTTGCATGCCAGCATTGCCAAAAATAACATATTGTCGAGGGAAAGGATTAATCATAATGATACAGAACGAAGATGCGAAAGACCCGAGAATCAAGAAACAAATCGTTAGTCGTGATGAGTCGCATAATGTCATATTTCAGGTTAGGGTTGCCATCATTGCACGGAGAATTCGGGGATTGGGACCTATACAAGTGTCAGAAATCTTGACAACAATGCTTCACCTGAACAGGGCCAACCTACCTCTGCGGTCTCTCCTCACTTCAGTAATCTCTTCGACATCACCACTGGGAAGAGTGAGCTGGGTGTCGCGGATCCTTTCGTCTCTGTCGCTGATCTCCAATCGTCTGAGCTCGCGGAGATCCTCATCGCTGTCGCGAGGACGCACGACGACAGCCAGATGACCGGTACCGCTCTGGTCAAAGTCGACGCGATCATCAAATCGCTCCACCATCCGTACTGGACGTGGTGGAGAGGAGAGCCCGCGCCGGCGTCCGTGGACTGATATTGACCGTGTACGGGAGACAGCCCTCGTCAATCGCTTCTCACTGAGTTCGTAATATGGCGATGGAGATCGATGGCGGGAGGGCGATCTTTCGATGATCAATGTGTCATGGCTGGCTCGGGGGGCGTATGCCTCCATGGTAACTCGCTCGACAGTTCTCTCTCTTGGCCGCGCACGAATCGGTGATGGTGAACGGCGAGTATATACGGTCCGAGCTGGGACAAGAGTCAGCGACATTACTTCACCATTGGGCACGTGGCTACTGACTTTCCTCCTGGCGCCTGATCTCCCGACTCAAGCTGATGACTTCGTCAATCTGATCTTTGGAAAGAGCCAACTGAATCGTGATTCGCTCATCCTACAAGCGGTCAGACTTTCTCCGCCAGTTTCGTATGTCATCTACATACCTCTTCCTCATACGGATATCCCAACTTCTTGATCGCAAGTGCGTGCACCAGTCTTCGTGGCATGCGAGTTTTGCCCTTGCGAGGATACGGTTTCTCATATCCAATCTCTTCAACTACTTCCTCGCGAACACGACCACTCGACCGGCGCGGATGAGCCGCGTACCGCTCTCGCTCCTGAAGGATTCGAAACTCCTCATCGCCATAGTAATCTGGCTCCGCGATGCGAATGTCTTCGTAGTAATCAGTCTCCCTCTGTCGGCGAGAGGGACGTCTCCGGGGAATGGAAGGCGCAGGGGGCTCGCGAGGCAGGTGCCCGCGGACGTAATATTCGTCTAGCTTGCGCGAGGGGATGCGGTCAAATGTATCCAATGAAGACTGGCGACGCAGCAGGCGAGGGCGCGGGGGAGGGCTGTCACCGCGCGGGCGGTCGTAGGCGACCAGTGGACCCGAGGTATGAATCAGATGGTCGTCCTCGTAGAATCGGTCCGACCGGCGGGCAGGAGGACCGTATCTGTCTATCTCACGTAGGCGGGCTTCGAAGCGATCTTCTTCAAACCGACGGGGACGGTCGAGGACAGGAGGGCGAGAGGAACGGCGCTCCCGAGTACGCTCCACCCTGTCGGAGGAGGAGCGGTAGTCGTCGTACCGCGACATGATCACCGTAGATTAGCTTGACCGTGTGACCGGATAGAATTCGGAGTATCGTGGACGGAAGGTGGTCAACAGATCTCTGTATATGACCTGGGAGTGAACCGTGGGTGACGACAGCGGCTGACTCGACGGCCCGCTGACAGCGGGGTAGGAAGAACCGTGGATGGAGGAGGGATTTCAATCACGCAAACGTCAAGGATGAAGAGGTAGGCAGATAAGATGTGAGAGGGAAGCTGGTATCAAGGACAATGAAGATGAGAAGAAGCCAGATATGAAGAAAGTTTCGACCTCGACCCAACAAGAACAAAGCAAGCCTCGGGTGATCTTCAGTGGAGAGAGATGGGACAAAGCTGATTATCGAGAACAAAAACAATGAGTGGATGACGTCTGGTGTGGAGATACGAGGCGTTACCGTAATATTCCATCCTTGCCATAGAAATTATTGGTGCCTTGGTATGGCCATTGTCAAGCTCTGTATCTCTCTATCACCGTCGATCTATTCTTAGGCATCTCTTAGGATAATTCTTTCTTTCGCCATGATTAAACGCTTCCTTAAGCTCCTGACTGATGTTGAGAATCACCAGTAATAGCCTATGGCTCGACATATGCTTCTTGCCCCTGCTGTGAGAGGGAGAATCTCGTCGATTATCCATCCTTTAGACGCACCACTTGTGACTTGGAACCCTTGCTGCCCAATCCATACAAACCACATGACTCCTTTCCTGACACATTCGATATCCTCCAATTCCTAATATCCTGGATCGTAAAACACGACTGTATCTATTAAACACCACCCCGCTGACAGAAAGTCAGCTAGTGCAAGGGGGCGATCTCAAGTGGATGCCATCATGCATAGCAGGAATTGAATTCAGCCAAGTGGCTCCAAGCAGCAACAGCCAGGATTTTCCTGCATTCGACACAGGTATAGCCCTCTTTTCCTGCAAGGGGACTGGCTGCCCAATTTCTGCTAGACTGCTATATGTTGGGCCGAACGCATAGCCATGTGTACCTGCATTACCTAGTGTACCACGGCAATGGTTTCGTTGTCATGCGTTTGCAGCTTCGAGGCAGCGAATCATTGCCTGTGCCACTTGCCTTGGTTGTTCTGCAGGTCGGGATGGCCCCGACAAGGCATTTTGAAACCATTTCATGGACTTGAGGCACCTGCCATTGTAAATGCGGCAATATTACCCCAAAAGACTGAAGCAGCAGAAACCTGGTAATATGACCATCTCTCAGCTTAGACGAAAGTATAGTACACAGTTCCGCAATGTCCATTCAATGGCGACATGGCGACTCTCCCTGCTCTGAGATGAAAATGGATCTCCACTGCCACAAGCAAAATTATCAGAGGCCGAATCACAGAGGACGCGTGTTTCTGTTCATAAGAAGCCTGTAGAGAACCCGACTCGGACCACGTTCAACGGTCCCGCATGGTTTGACGCTGGAGCTGGATAGAGCGCAGTATGCGCTACGCAAATCAGTAGTTCGGCACAAAGGGAATACTGTCATGTCCGGTCGTCTGTTTCCAAAACATCATCTTCCAGGCTCAAGAGTCCCATTGCCCAGTGAACATTCATCGATTTACTAATAGTAACGAATCTCCTCTCCTTGTTGACACTCGCATGGTGTCTATCATAAACGCCTCCCGGGTCGCCGTCCGGTCTTGGGCGAAGATTCTCTTGCGTACGCTGATACGGAGGGCCGCGCCCCTGCTTTGCGGCAACGGTCCATGCATTCTCGCAGCCAATTGTCATAGCCTCAGCCGATTTCCAGCCAGTCAAGCGTGAGACTTCGAGTAGCTTCGAAATAGTCCAGCCGCGCTGGGCAGCGTCAACGAACTGAACGGCAGCCAAGAAGATAGGCACAGTCATCTCAATCAAACAGGCCCCCAAGGTTGGGCTCAATTTCCCCGCCTCCACGTTGAACCACTGTGGGAAGTATATGCCCGCGGCGATTTTCCCGATAACTTGAGCGTAGTCAGCCGTCGTAGGAGCTGCCACTGCTGCAGCGACCATCATAGCGGGTGGCATTGACGGATGTAGCCTGTGTAATAAAATTCGACTTGCATAGTAGAATCCCCACACCACCGCAACCGTATGCATGCGGTACTGCAGTGCTGGCCCGAACGGCGTCGATATCGGAGGGATAGTATCAGCTGGCAGAGGAAGGAAATCAGGACCGAGGGCACTCGCGAAAGCATCAAAGGCAGCCCGAATATCTTCCCATTCGTTCTCTGCATCCTCATACGACATGACTTCTCCCTCTTCATCCTGACCAGGCGACGGACTCCGATGTGCTGTGCTAGCAAACGCCGACGGGAGACGCGTCGGTCCTCTCGGTGGAACCATGCCATACATGGGTGGTGAATTTGCCGACCCTGCATTGGGACCAGCCACGGGTGACTGACGGTTAGGACCGGGCCCACGGTTCTGCATGGATTCCGGAGGAGGCCCTCTTGGGACATTCGCGCCGCCCTTGGCAAAGCGAGACATGAATCTGTGGAGACCCGGACCTGGTCTCCAGTCCTGGCCAGTGGTTTTAGCTGCATGCAGCTTTCGTTTTCTGTCACGGTAACCGAAATCAGTGAGCCGGGCCAGCAGTAGCCATAGATGATCAGCTGAGCCGTAGACGGCATCCAAACGGCCCATACCGGCGCGCGGTGGGCACTGACCCAAACGCGAGAAAGGTAATCTAGCTGATTGTGAGCATGTAAAAGGTCAGTAACAAAAGACGAGAATCACTAACATAAGCCCGCCGCCACCAATGACACTCTGGATCACGTCTTGTTTGCAGTACCACCAATAGAGATCACATTGGATTCTATAGGTCTCAATGTCTTTCCGGGTAAAGTGTCTTTCGCGCGAGCGAATACGCCCATCCTCTATCTGACCAAACTGATCATAATTGACCGCTCGACCTAGAAGAGATCCTATGAACTTCTCATCAATGCTGCTTTCTTTCTCAGCGAACGGGTCGTCCTCCAAAATCCCTTGGTCGAAGGCATAGTAGTCCCCATAAGCCGATTGGGCTTTCATCAGTTGCTGCCGTTGAGCCCATACCCTCCGCCGGTAAGATCGAATATCGCGTGTGATAGTGGCAAAATCGATCTCGCGTACCAACTGGGCCGATCCTGCAACATGGCTGTTCCACTTTGAATGCTCGGCAGTCATCACTTCGTAATATGCCAACAGGAGTGTAGCAGCCAGAGTGCCAACCTGTTTGCGCCTCTGCGGCAGACCTACTGCATGACCGACTCTCTTGAGCGCATAATGATAGTGCTTCAACGAAACAGTCGGGGGCGCTTGTTGCAGATACGAGATATGTAAGCTGCTGAGAGCAAGTATCGCTTGAAGCAATGCTTGGTGCTCTAATGCCTTGAGAGGCATTGTGTGTGTCCACAGGCCTTGCTGAGCGGCTGGCACAGGTGAGCCAAGCGTGTGTCCAGAATCTGCAGGGTGTCGCTCGAAGATTGATAAAGTAGGGCCAGTTGCATGGATGAAGTGGACGAATATTCGAGCTGTTTTTGGATTATTCAAGGGAGACGAGCCAAGCGTAGGGCGATAAGTAGCAAGGATGTTGGGTTCGTTCAGGTAGGTGGTGAAAGACCGGAGCTGCCGTTCATCTCGATTTGCAGAGGCCACAATGAGGCTGAGTTGGTTGAAGTCTTCGACTGATGCTTGGTCCTCCATTTCTTCATCAGATTCGACATCATAGTATTCTTCGCTTTCATAGTCCACGTAGGTGAATTCGTTTGATGATGTCATCAGCGGCATGGCCGTAGGTTCATTCACTGACTGTCGTTTCTGTCTCGTACCTGAAGCGAACGCGGCTGCGGTTGCTGGGCCGGCTTGATACAACTTCTGTACGATGTTAGTATCCAGCGACAAGCCCGATTAAATTGTGGCCCATACCTGAGGAATTTGTGCAGTTACAAATGGTAGAGTAGGGTCGATGGACGTCCCTTGTGGATTCATGACCGGCACTGAAGGTTCAGGCCACGCTGAGGCCTGCTGAGGTGGCAGCCGCTCATCTGCTGCTGGAACGACATTGTAGATTGGAGCACCCATTCCATGTTGCGGATGGTCTTGATTCTGTATACCCAGCTGATGCTGCGGAAAGTCGGATGGCAATATTGGTGGCCCTATAATTCCAGGTGCGCTGGGAATGGAGGCAAGAGGTGCTTCGTACTGCTGCGGTCGAGGTTGCATTGGATCCATATACGTTTCTTGCGCTCCTGTAATACCAGTTGCGTTCAAAGTTGACTGTCCCGTGGCTGCTAGCGGGAACGGTCTCGGCGCCAGCAATGGCCTGTTGGAGCCAGCCTGTCTTTGCTGAGAGAGCTCATAATCATAATATCCAGCCGGAAGCGGGGCTCCTGAGGGCATAGGCTGCATCGAGGCATTGAGAGCCGGGTTAGTATTATAGGCTCCGAATATGCCGAGGGGGTTTTTGAAGATGACACGCTGAGTATAGCCCTTGCATTCTCTCTTTGATTTGATACAATTGTTGCATACGGGCTTCTCTTCTCCGCACTTAATGCGGCGTTGTCGACAAGCTATATGTCAATCGGTCAATGACTGTTTAGCCCACACCACCACCATCGTGTTTTGAACGTACTGAGACAACCTGTTTTGGTGCGCTTCTTAGCGACCTTCTGCGCAGATGCGCTCTTCGGTTCAGTTTCTCCCCGGGGTTCTGCAGCTGGTACATCTGCCGCCGGATTCGTATGTGAATCATTGCCCAATGGCTCCCGTTGAGGATCCTCGAGAGCTTTTGTCTCCCCCATAACGAGATACTTTGTGCCAATGTGAGGCTGATTCCATAACCGAGAGGTAGCGTTGGTCGATGAGGTCGAGAAGCCAATCTAAATGAAAAAGAGATAGAGGAGAGTAGACTGGAGCTTCTAATACGAGTCCCTGGGGGGCCGAAACAGTTTGAATGAGTGGGGAGAGGCAGTTCCACTGATTGACTAAGGTAGAGACAGCACTGGGGTGGTAGCACAAAAGATACAGCCATCGATTGGCCTGAAACCACCGGCCAGATTTCCCAGGCTTCACCACTGAAGTTTATTACCATTTAGTCTCTTAGGTAGTAAGTTAGGTTCCGCGGCTCGCCGGTGTGTGGATTGTGGAGGATCTGAGGCGGGGACAATTGGAATAATAATGCATAATAATGCTTTCTTTTCTGCCAGGTTATAAGGCTAAAAAATTCACCAAAATATTGATTTGACTTGTGGTGGTGCCTGATGCTCAATCGAAATTGATGGTTACACTTACATGCCTTGTTAGGCCTCAGGCTAGACACCCACTCTGCGGATATGCAATGGCTTGCGAAAGTGTTCCTTCGCTTTACTTGGCAATCGTGCGCCTGAAGCTGAGATACATCGCGGCTTCAAGTGGGTACTGTGACTACTGTCGCATGAATGATGAGCGAGAGAATTGTTGAGCACTCTCCGTTGCACAAGTACGAATCTTTCGTAAGCCCAGAAAAAGAGACCGAGGCTCAGAGTTCGTATTCTCTACTAGGTACTGACCCGAGGACTCCGCCCTGTTATGATGAATCAAAAGCAAAATGAAGGACTGAGCCAATCTAGACTGCTCTCGACCAAGAACAAGCTTAAAAATAGCTTGATTCTGACACTTTCTCTGTCAGCCTGTCTGCTGATCAGGAGGACGGCGCACGGAGTACTGAAGGCTGACCTGACCGCCTTTAGCGGGAACCAGCAGAAAAACGACCGCTTCTCACCGCCAACGATATTTTTTCCTTCTTTTTGTGTAGAGGCTGGACGCTAGCCTCAAAGACGACGCTGGCAGAAGAGATTGCTTGGCTTGCTCTTGCATACGGTTCTGAATCGACGGAACCAAGAATCCCAGATTTATCGACAGATATCTCACATTGCGCAGATATTGTGGACTGGCTTATGCAATCATGTTTGCTGTCCCAGGATGGTCCGTCCCGAGCACTGCTCTGAAGCAGCAGCAGCCTGCATCGCAATCTCAAAACGAGTCTCAACAGACCAATGGATCGCCGGAAGCCAGTGCTAAATCCAACAAGCGGAAGCGCGGCAATGACCATGTTACCAAAGCAAATGTTGATGAAATGTACCGTCGACACATCGAAGGCCACAAGCGCACTCCGAAATCCCAGAAGCAGGGTGCGAATATTTTTATGCAACCTAGCAAGAAACAAAAGAAGGAGCATAAGTTAGGCAATGAAGAATCTTCTGTGTCAGGAAAGCAGAACAATCAGACGAAGAGAGACGGCCACAAGGACAAAGAGGATACATCGAGCGGTGCTCAGGATGTCGGAAATAAGGCGGATAAGAAGGAAAAGAAGACGAAGAATAAGAACAAGAACCAGAACAAGGAGCAACAAAAGCCCAAAAACCAGGAACAAGCGGCCGGAGGCGAATCCGTTATCCCTCCTGCTCCGCCGAAGACAGAAGCGATTCTTACACCCCTTCAGCAGGCTATGCGGCAGAAGTTGATATCCTCCCGTTTTCGTCATCTGAACGAGACGCTGTACACAACACCTTCTTCTAAAGCCCTTGAACTGTTCACCTCCAACCCCGAGCTCTTCGATGAGTACCATGCGGGATTCTCTCGCCAGGTCAAAGAGTCGTGGCCTTCCAACCCTGTTGATGACTACATTGCGGCTATCCGCAAGAGAGCCGGCGTGTCGTCAGGTTCCAGGAAGGGCAACAAACCTGACCAGAGGAAGAACGCACAGGCTCCATCCCTTCCTCGGAGACCTAACGGCCTCTGCACAATTGCTGATCTGGGCTGCGGTGATGCCCAGCTTGCGCGGGCTTTGACTCCTTCTGCACAGAAATTGAACTTGAAGTTGCTCAACTTTGACCTGCATGCTCCAGAAGGCTCACTCATTACCAAAGCAGACATATCCAATTTGCCCGTTGCCGATGGGTCCGTGGATGTGGCTATTTTCTGTCTTAGCTTGATGGGCACCAACTGGGTGTCTTTCGTGGAAGAAGCGTGGCGGGTCCTTCGCAGCGACGGCAAGGGCGAATGCTGGGTCAGTGAAGTCAAGAGCCGCTTTGGCAAGGTCGTGCGCAAGAAAGCCCAGATTGGTGCACGCAAGCCGCTCAGCAAGTCCGAGAAGAAGAAGCTCAAGAAGAAGCAGGCGGGTGAGGACGATGCGGACTCTGATGTGGACGACGCGGATATCTATGCAGAAGACGCTCGTAAAGCCGAGGATGACGAAACTGATATCTCGGCCTTCATTGAGGTGTTCCGCACTCGTGGCTTCATGCTCAAACCTGAATCGGTTGACAAGTCGAACAAGATGTTCGTGAGGATGGAATTTGTTAAACAAGGTGGTGCTCCCACTAAGGGCAAATATGCCTCGATCGCTCCAGCAAAGACAGGATCCGGCAAGAAAAGATTCATCGACAAATCCACTGATGTTGGCGCTGGCATGTCTTCCGAAGAAGAGGCCCGTGTCCTCAAGCCTTGTGTGTATAAGATTCGGTAGAAGACATGCGGACTCACACGTGTATTTAGCCACGAATGTGTATATACTACAAATTATCATCTAGCTAATCGCCTGCATAACAATGAAAGCTCATTGTACAGACTGCAAAGTTACGTCAGAACTTAGTGAGGTTTTCTCAGAATGGTAAGTGTCATTGCTCTTCTATCAGATGTCAACAGACACCGGTCCATGGTGGACGTCGTATAAGTTTTCTGATATATGGGAGCCGGCATCTCAAGATTTGTCTATTAAATCCATACTCATTGATTACCGCCCAATTGCGCAACAGCCCGGCCCATCTCCTCGTCATCGTAGATATGAAAGCCCTTCTCTTTAGTAACGCTAGCCAGCTGGACATTCTTCGCATCCAATTTCTCCTCCATGACCTGTTTCAGTGTTTTCAATACCAGGGTCTCGGCCTCGGGCAGTGTCAAGGAACGATGGTATTCATTCTGTAATTCCGCCTGAGCACCTTCGCTTCCAGACCCGATGGCCTTCGCATCGTATCTGTAAAATGTGCCGGATGGCTCGGCGTGATACCTGTACCGTAAATTGAGATTAGTACAATTGAAAGGTAGAACCGGCCAACGGGAGTTTGCGAGCATTCAACGTACAGTTGCGGCCCATCCTCATCGTAACCCGCGATTAATAGGGCAACACCAAAAGGCCGGCTCATGACACTTTCATCATCATCGCCGGTCTCGCCGAATCGCAGGGCAAGGTCGCAGATCGCTTGGGTTGTGCTCTCTACTCTCAGAGGCTCGGCGTAGTGAAAGGCATGGTTCTGGCATTCGACGCGAGCGTGCTCGACCAGGGACCGAGCATCAGCCTGCAAACCGGACATGGCACATCCGATGTGCTGGTCAATTTCGACAATCTTTTCAACGGACGACGCTTCGAGAAGCGTAGATGTGACACGCTTCTCCACTCCTAGAATAACACCTTCCGAGGTAGCAACCTGAAGGGAAGTTAGGGAAAGGCCAACCTAATTCTTCGGGCTTCCACAGTAAAAGCAAAAGCAATTTCAATTGAGAGAGCCTGTTAGTGAAGGATGAACGTACACCGATCGCTGTCGATCCCAGTTTAATAGCTTCAAGCGAGTATTCGACCTGGAACAGACGGCCTTCGGGGGAGAAGGTGCTGTGAATTCGATCGTCAGAACTGGAGAATCATGGCAGAGAGCGAACAGAGAAGACTTTGGGCCCGTACTTGATTCCACGGTCTATTGGTAGAGCAGGTGTTAGCTGACCGCATCGGAGTGGAGGTGCTATAGAGCTTACCATATTCCGATCGCGCGATGAACATCTTGGATTATTTCCCAAAAAGTAGTAGTAAGAAGGGAGAAGGTGAGATTAGATATAGAAGCGGATCAAGAAGAGCGACGAAAGTAGAAAGGATGGCAAGTGGTTCGTGAGGTAGGTGGAAGCTGTGTCATGGAGCTCGGGTGAAGCTCTCAAACAACTACGCAAGTCGACGGAGCCTGGCGAAGAGTTGGTCCACGCCTCAGGCTGCAAGGCATCACTTGCGCCTGATACCTTAACTCCGCTGCCTTACCGAATCAGGAAATGTAAACTGCGGTACGGTACATGCTTGGCGGGCGACAACTGGGTCTGTCCTTGTTTATCATTGCTCTTCTCAATCAACAATCCAATTGCCTTAGCTTCAGTCAGTTCTGACTCTGCTATAGTTTCCGCCACATGGTTGACACTGGTTGACACCATATCCTCTGTCGCGGGATCATGTCGGTCAATGAGCGTCGCGCCAGTCAAATGGGTGCACCGCGGCCCCGTGTAGCATCAAATCGCGTCGACCCCGAGAAAGCTGCTTTGCGCGGTGCTGCGTCTCCATTACAATCGGAAAATATGGATCAGCTTCGTGACAGTTTTTCCAGCCAAAAGAGCAGAGCTTCCCGAGATCAACAGAACATTACCACTAGCGAAAAACGCACCGGAAGGACCACGGTCAGCACGAGAGAGAAGGTTCAAATGCGAACGCGTAATCCTGTTCAAGAGTCGACAAGCGCGGGGAATAGAGGAGATTGGGAAAAGCTACGGACTAAGAGGGCTAGTCAGACAGACGGTGCGACTTCTGGTAATGCCCGGAAGAAGGAGAAGGAGCCGGCGGAGCGTTAGTAGAGAGAGATCAGTTGCGCGCATTTCGAGCAATGCTGACATGAGACAACAGAAACTTGGACGCCGCAAGCCTCGTTGATTCCCCATTCAACTGCACCTTTAGCGAGCCGTGTATCCGTACCTCCTCTTGCCTCTGCACTCCCGCAGCCGCTTCATCCCACACCGCTTCGCGAACTTAACACCGACGCGCAGGAAGCAGTAATCTTGGAAGACCTGCTGTTTGTGTTCATGGGATTCGAGGGCCAATATATCCATTACCACCATGCGTATGACCCGACTGCGGAGAAAGACCGCTTGGCTGGTCCGGCCTTTCAACTGCCGTCCGGGCTGGACCCGACGCTGAGAGACCTGACTTCTTCCATGCTGAAAATGGCGACGCATTACAGTGCATTGGAGTCATTCGTGGAGGTACAGAGTCGCGCTGAATATGGAGCCGTTAGCCATGCATTGTGCGCTACGATTCGACGAATATTGAAGGATTATCTAATCCTCATCGCTCAGCTCGAGACGCAGCTGCTGAACCACTCGAATTTTACACTACATATGCTGCATCTACACACCATGCCAACAAGCCAATGCTTGTCTCAACTCTACTCTCTCGGACAAGAACTCCTGAGACGCAATGGGCTGTTAGACCAGGATATCGATGAGTCGATTGACGACTTCGACGATGTCGACAATATTCTAGAGCAGTTGAAAGAAGGAGGAGACCTCGTCCCGGGAGCCATGTCAAGCAAGAAGATATGCAAAGGAGGCAATGTCCTTCGACTGCTCACCGAGCGGTTGGCCACGTTCTCCGGCGATCCAACCACGAAGACTCTCCTGGAAAAGCTGCTCCGCGACGCCAGTCGGCCATACATGGCGATGCTCAATGAGTGGCTGCACCACGGAGACATCAAGGACCCTCACGCGGAGTTTCTTGTCAAAGAGCAGAAGTGGATCAAGCGAGAAAAACTTGAAGAAGACTATACAGACGAGTACTGGGAGAAACGATATACCATTCGCGATAACGAGGTACCTCCCCAGCTTGAAGGTGTCAAAGATAAGGTGCTCCTGGCTGGAAAGTACCTCAATGTTGTGCGAGAATGCGGTGGTGTTGACATTAGCCAAAAAGTGACGGACGTCCCTCATACCCTAGATGATCCCCGGTTCCTAGACAACGTCAATGCGGCCTACACCTATGCCAACGCGTCTTTGCTGAACCTCCTTCTCACCAAGAACTCGCTCACAACACGCTTCCGGTCTCTCAAGCATTACTTTTTCCTGGATCGCTCCGACTTCTTCTCGTACTTTCTTGAGCTCGGCGCGTCAGAGCTGCGCAAACCAGCCAAAAATGTCAACGAGAACAAGCTTCAGTCGCTGCTTGATTTAGTACTTCGTCAGCCCGGCAGTATCGCAGCTTCTGATCCGTTTAAGGAGGACGTCAAAGTGCGGATGAACAAGATTGGGCTAACAAAATGGCTGATGCAAGTGGTGAGCGTCTCCGGCATCGACCAAGACAACCCCGAGGCGGTTCTCGAGAAATACCAGGCTCCTCAAACACAAGGCGGAGAGGATGACAAGGATATTGTTGGTTTCGATGCTCTGGAACTCGATTACTCAGTCCCCTTCCCACTGTCACTTGTCATAAGCCGCAAGACTGTCCTGCGATATCAACTGATATTCCGACACCTTCTCTCGCTGCGCCATCTCGAGACTCTGCTAGTGACATCTTGGTTAGACCAGACCAAGGTTATTGGCTGGCGGCACAAGTCTTCAGATCGCAGACTGGAGATGTGGAAAAGACGCGCGTGGAGTCTGCGCTCCAAGATGCTTGTATTTGTCCAACAGCTGCTTTACTTCTGCACCGCAGAGGTTGTCGAGCCAAACTGGCAGAACCTGATGGATAGAGTCAACGGCACTGATGCTGATGGGTCGGAAGTGACGATCAATGGCACCAAGCAAGTCAATCGGACGGTGGATGAGCTTATGCAGGACCACGTGGATTTTCTGGACACATGCCTCAAAGAATGCATGCTGACCCAGGCCAAGCTGCTGAAGGTATGCCACATACTGCGACTTAATTAAAGGGCTGCAAACTAATTCCGACCAGATCCATTCGAAGCTGATGACCTGTTGCACTATGTTTGCGTCCTGGACAGCTTCCTCCCTTGCACGAGCTTTGGCCTCCGCTGACATAGACTTGTCGGGGAACAAGGCGTCTAATTCGGATGGTAGAGGCTATGACCCAACACGTATTGGCAAATTAGAGGACACCTTGAAAAGATACGAGGACCATTTCAACCGACATCTGCGCATCCTAATGGACAGGTACGGCAAGTACTCAGAATACAGATCTTGGATTGTTTGCGAATGGATGCTGATCATCTGTGACTATAGCTTGAACTACTTCGCCGCGACGGAAAGTGTTGTCCTCCTCAAATTGGCGCACGCTTTGAGCTCAATCAGCAAAGAGGATTGAATGTCCTATCGTTGGCATACCTGGCCAACAACGCTACACACCATCAACCAGACGACCGCAGCGTGCTCGAACACCTTTGCTGCTCAGTACTTGCAAAACTCGAGATTAGATCTCTTGCGATCATTGGACTATGTCCATCAGTACTCGGCAGGCGCGATACAACCTGTTCTATTCGCAGAGTAGCTTTGCGCAGACCAGACTACCACTGGGGAACCATCCAGTTCGTGCCTGTTGTGTTAGCGCGCTGGCATGACTTCGGCCGGCGACTCTGGGAGAATAGTCCGGAGTCTCGCCGCTTACAGGCTCTTCTCTCTCGCGTGCTTGAAGATACAACGGCTTCAGCGAACTACGAAGATGACTGCTTCGTAAACACGCACATCATGATGACATACGGTTGGAAACGGAAGCGAATGAGCGGCACGACCATGTAATTCGATTTAGATACCCCGATGCATTTTTAGTCTGGTCTCCCAACAAATGCCAACTACTGAAACAAGGTTTCCCACGCCTAAATATAAGATACCTATACTCTATCTGCCCTTAACTTTGTGATAATCCTCTTCCTGATCTCCTGGCTTCAATTTTTGACCGTTCCATACGAACCTAGTCCGACGAGAATCGACTTTTAACCAAGTTTGGTTGGGAAACGGGGACATACTGTGGTTCTCGCTACAAGCAACATATCTGCCTGTAATGGATAGATGGTTGCTTTATCACTTCCCAGATCATAGAACTTAGCGAAGTGACGCACTTCATCCATAACCGACCCTTCCATCTAGGTGCAGAGTCGCCCGCTAATTAGGTGGAAGGGTCGGTTAAAGAAAGGAAACGAGTAACGAGTCACATCGGCAAGGAAAACTTAGCCCAGCACACATGGTCACTCCAGCGACTGTTACTTCGAAAGGGGGGGATTAATATAATCAAGTATTTCGTGCGTATGTGCTCTTCTCGCGCAATCGTTCACCATAAAACCACAGGAACAGTGGTGAGGGGATCCCAATAAAGATTGCAATGAATGCCAGTAGACTGTTTCCCCAGGCAAATCCGAGGTTAGTATATCTTTCAATGTCAGTAGAGCCCTACACTGCGTTGGGAATGAGGGAACCTACAGACTGGGGGCTATCAAGGGCAACGCAAACCCCAACAGACTTCGCAGAACCATGACAGCGGCCATGGCACTTGCCGCAAAAAGCTGGTATGTGTCGATGAGGTAGCTTTGAACGCAAACCAACTGTACAACGGTAGAACCGGCGTAAATGGCGGCACCGATGTTACTTTTCGGGATTAGTGATAGTCTCTCCTACGTAGATTAACCGTCCACAAGGGAATACTTACGGCATGATCCAGTGAATGCTCTGCCGGGCGCTCCAACCGTACCAGAAGAGTCCAATGGGGACAATGCATGCTCCTGCACAGAGAATCGGCAACCGAAATTCAGGTCGAGCCACCCCTGCATTATTAGCACGTAGTCGTTGGTAAACGCGGTCGGCGATCCGAGTCCCCAGCTGCATTGCGATAGCCATTCCAACCGTGAGAGAAATATAGTTCAGCGATCCAATCGATTCCGATTCATGATAAATCGTCGTCCAGACGTCCGGAAACGTCGCAACCATCAGGTATAAGATGCCGTTTAGATAAGCCAGATACAGACTCAGCACCTGGATGATGGGCTGCGTGGCCAGCAAACGGAATGGACGGATTAAGTTCTTGTGCAGTAAAGCGGTTGAAGACATACCATCGTATTCGGTGTAGAGGCTGAGGTTTCCAGTGATCTTGCGCATTCGAGCACATTTCCTTCGCAATAGAACAGGCCCGTAGGTCTCACGAAGTAGGAAGAATGCGGCAATCTGGACAACAGCGGCAGCAATGGAGACCACATAGAAGCACCATGGCCACGACTCATACTGGACAAGGAATCCTCCGGTGATAGGACCGATAGCCGTTCCTAGGAGTGGAGCGAGGGTGAATACTGCCATGGCCTTCCATCGGTCCTGTGGAGGGAACAGGTCGCTGTTCATGCCGCTCCCTATCTACATATAGCTCGGATTAGCACTTGTAGACAAGAAACACGTTAGAGATACATACTCCGAAAGGACCAGCTCCCCCTAACCCGGCCAGAAATCGATATGCAATGAGCTGGTTTTGAGTCTTGGCGATTCCGCAAAGAGTATTGAAGATGATATAGAAGATGTTCGCGGCGGAGAGGATCATGACTCGTCCATACATCTCGGAGAGAGGTGAGCTGACAAGAGGTACGATTGCACTACCAAGCAGGTACACAGAGAGACTCATGATAAGCAATGTTTGAGAACGGATCTTGAGATCGGTGGCGATTGCCTCCAAAGCTGGGGCAACTGTGGCTGAGGACATTGAGCTCAAGAGATTGAACAGGGACATCGGAATGAAGACCATCCATTTTCGACTGGCTGGCCAGTTTTTCGGATTCTCAGGGTCGTTGGGACCATCCCACGTCACCTACGAGACACTTATGTTAGATTTGAAGATTGTTTCTTGTGTATGAAGAACAGCTGCTGCCATGAAGGAAGGCTTACCAGATTTGGATCAGGGGAAGGTCTTCCAGATGAAGAAGAGGAAGCTCCCACAGGCTGGGCTTGAATTTGAGCATTACCGTCTCTCTTTTCACCAGAAGGCGTCGATGCTAATTGGGCTGCCATGCTTGGGAAGAATGGATATAAGAAGCTGTAGAATAACCATAAATTTGGCCAAGCTTCACATTGAATTAAGAGGTCTACAAGAAAGGAGTTTCTCGAATGCGACTAAACCAAGGTGGCCCCTAGTTGTTCGAGCACTGGGTTCATGGCGTCCTCTGTTGTTTTCAAGGAAAGTCGAGCAGACCTGGGAGGTTAAGGAGGCAACGTAAGGTATCGTTGTGCTTCAAAGACATCCCAGTCGACTGAGTCTCGGTTGATTGGCGGCTAGAGTCTGACACCTATATAGCTCGTCGCCTATCATTGTTGGTGGTCCTCTCAAGCATTAGCCGGGTGGGGAGAGACACGGACGCTACAGATGCTTGTCTGGATGGGGCAGACCGAAGCCTTTTTTTGTCGTGATTGGCATGCGCGGATAAGGCGAGCCATGCATCCCTGTCTAGCTGTTTAGGCTGTGATTGAGGATCAATTGGGCGCTGCTGGTGTTGCATCCGGTTGGAGGTGACCACAAGTTTACAACTTCGCTCAGCTTGTCCATCAGGAAGGAGCCCTAGAACGCCAATAATTATCAATATCTGGAAGTCGTATTGTCTATAGGCAGGAAACAAGCTAGGTAGTGTTGGTTTTCTCCAGTTGATTCTTTGTGACGCACAGTGTAAGGAAGCATTGAGAGTACTTCGTGGCTAAGTGGTCCTCCCCCTGGCTTATCTCCCGCGCCTACATAAATTGACCAACACCTCGAAACACCAGGGATTCTCTCCGTTTTCCCGCCAAACAATCTTCCACCCCTCTTTCAAATCTGCCATCTTCGAGGCCGTGCAGCTCTAGTTCACTTTGGAGGCTCCAATTGTATATCTCCAGGCCAATTGAGACCCAGAAATGATATCGATAATATCCACACCCTTTCGGATACGCCATTATCGGCCGCTTTCTGTTAGGGAGCTCAATTCTGATGCAACGGGGCATTGCTCGCCAATAGCAAACAGCCAACACAATGGATTGTGATGCGCTATATAAAGCAAAATATACCTATCAATGGCGGTACGGCTTCAGGAGCAGGTTACTATTGCTAGGAAATTGACAGGTCACGATGTGCTCAATTGACAACCCGCCATGTTCCTGTTCCTTAGAGAGCACTGACACATCGCAGTTCATGCAGTGTTTGGGTACTTTTCTCAGACAACATTGTATAACATCCATTGGACCGGTTCGTATCGATGCTCACTATAACACAGATAGTGGGGGTTTTCTTGTCATTCAAGGAAACTTTCAGCGAGACAATTCCCTATGGCGGAAGATTGACTTGCCGGAACCTTTGGATGACTCTCAATACGCGTATGGGAGTTGGCCTTCGAATGCGGGGCCCCTATCGCAAGGAACTGAGCTAGAGAACTTATTGGACACTTCTCGAGACGCCTTTGGAGATCTGGG